>JAODTK010005097.1:0-16034 GCA_026419785.1 Sclerodactyla briareus | reverse complement strand
GACATACAATGTGCTAAAAACCGCCCGACGGGTAATCGCGGCCCCGGTCACCTGCGTGACAGGCGGGGATACTCCACCCTATACTACTGAGGAACAGGTGATTTAGGACACGCGAGTCGAGCGCCGTTATGGGAGGACGTGCTCGAACCCCAATTTCTGATAACAATTTAGTACTGCAAAACAACGATTTTTTTTCCTCATTTATTGATCATTTCAAACATATATACAATTGAGCTATCATTTCATGCAATTAAATCATAGATAAAAGAGAGAGGAAATTATGTTCTCAAATGTTTACTAATCACTGCCCATAACGAAACAACAGAAGGACGCTAACTAGTTAAACTAAAATGTAAATTTGAGTTTATCATTACGGATTGTAAAAAACGAGTTCCGCCTCATCCACAACTATTGAACTTTCGGGAGAAACACCTGATCTATCCATATGAACCCTGGTCTTAATTTCCTTAAGCGATGTTGGAGATAATTTTGAAGTGGAGGAATCCGTTGACTCTCAAACACTAACAAACATCTAGACTTCTTTTTCCAAATGATAACTTACACATGCAACAAATTAACCACATTCTGTCAAACGCAATGTACTTCAAGGGAGAATTTTGCGAATACCATAGATGTCATAATTCGAATCTAAATTTAAATCAGAAAACCATGAGTTTCAATACCCGACCTAACCAGGAATAACCATTTATTATTCGTACACTGCCACAAGATAATGGAACGCCGTCTCCCACTTCGCGCATGATAAAACAGGACAAGTGCCATCACTTTCGCCCCACTTAACCTATTTGTTAGTATACAATACACTATGGATTAAACGCCACGAAAATGCAGTCACCCATTATCTCATATTAAAAACACAGACAACAGCCGCCCAATCCTGTCCCACTGTCGTGACGGGTTTTTGTAACAACGCAGGGACAACTTCCTTCCGACGGGAAAGACACAATAGTAAACGAGTATGCCGGGTTGCCGAACAGAATTGTCATATCAGTAACGTGAATATCTAGTAAAACTTTGCAGCTTAAAAAGAGTGGCAGAACAAGTACTAGAATTCCCCCCCGGAGAAAGGTTTAGACCAAATCTCCAGGAATATAGTACGAAGGTGCTTTTCTGTAACCTAACGAGGCAAGGAAACAAATATGAGGCAAGAGAACTCTGAACAAACCCATATGGTTTAACCAATAAAGCTTCCATTTTCAACTTTAAAGTTATGCACCTGAAGGCCACCCGTAGATCTGCTCGAGAACATGACCTCCCTCTTAAAACCATGTCCGGGCTTGTTCCCCAACTAAAAGGGAAAAACAATTTTATCAGATACATAACCCAATACAAAATCCGGAGGGGATACCCGGAGCAATTATAATAAAACAAAGGGTATAAACCATATTAACAAACTGACTTTCCCCAAAAAGAGTATGTGTCGCCCCAGACACGATTAATGATCTTGCGAGCCTTATCAGTTTACTTCTCATAGTGAATTAACGGAAGTATTACTACCAAAAACGCAACCCGTAATTTTAAAAGAGTCCTAACTCCAAGAACAATAATTCAGTGGGAGACCACCAAAGGCCCCCCAATCAGAGGCATACGACCTTATTAGTGTTAATTTGTGAGCCCAGTTGCCATGTGGAACATATAAAAAAAACGAATAGTAGTGATCGTCCTCACTATTGGTGGCAATACCAGTATCATCATCAGCATACTGAAGCAGCTTAACCTTTTATTATTAGGCCGGGGAGTGAAACCTTGCGATGTCATGGGAGTATACATGTAGTTCAGCAAGCCGGCTCATGAACAGAACGTACAGGAGCGGTGACAAGGGGCAATCCTTGTCTGACACCACGAAAATACGAACAGGTTCAGAAAATTTTCCATCAATGAGAATACGGCTAGACATATCATTATCAAGATGGAGATCCCCTAATAAAATTTTACTGAAATGTCTTGTTAAGAATCTGTACGAAAAATACCAATTAACCTTGTCAAAAGCTTTCTGCTGGTCACAGAAATAAACGCGCGAGAACCCTTTTTAAGGTTGTCACATAATCATACTATCCCTGATGATAACATATTGTGATGAATTGTAACGGCCCTTGAATAGAACACCTTGATAATTATTAATAACTCGAGGAAGCACCTTTGATAACCTGAGTTGTAAAGCTTTAGTTACAAAGCAACTTGTAGTCAGGCGTTTATAAACTTATCGGCCGCCAGTTCCAGGGTTTCTCAATATCTCCAGTCTTTGTGAGAAGGATGAGAATGCCAGACCTCTGAGAAGTTGAAAGAAACCCAACATTAAAGATACATGAAACCATCTAACGCAGATCTTTCCAACAATATCAATAACCGAGAATAAAAATCATACTAGAGCCCATACTACGGGAGATTTTGTTCTTGGCGGTGCATTGAGAGCATGCTTACCTTCATCTAAAGTACTAGGGTGATTAACAACTTGTTATTCCTCATCGTAAAGTGTGTTATGTAATTTCCTAACTAAACTTCTTCTTGAGGGATAAATTGGCAGAATCAAACAGGAATACAAGATACTGTAAAAATCATGGAACACTCCTAGAATTTCGCCCTTCGAGGTGCGCTTAACACCATGCTTATCGACAATAGCATTTATAGCTCTTTGCTTAGCCGAAAATTTCACGAGAAAGAAAAAATTCGACGCAATTTTTCATCATCTTCAAGTTGCTCAACTCTCGACCTTATAAAGTCACCTTTGATTTCTTTATTCCGCACATGATCAATTTCGACCAGAACAGAATAAAGAACAATCACTCTGACGTCAGAGTTCTTATTTGGCGCTCTCACGAGCCAAACGAACACTGTGCTTAATAGCTAATTCTTAATACGACTTAATCCACCATCCCACCAATCCACAATCCTCTTATACGCAGGCTTTAGTACACCTACTATTATAATGAAATTCTATTTCGTTTGAAAAACCGGGTTATCATTGAGAGAAACGTTAAATTTCCAATAACCTTACCCATGAAAGAAATTCTCAGGGGAACCTACATGACAAAAGGGAAGATGATCTCTATACGCAGACTGCCGTCGTGGCGTTACTAAACCACGTTTCTAGAATAATCCGTCGATACGGAGAACTCCTATCATCGAGCCCAAGTGTGACCAGGAGTCGACGGATTGAAAGCACGGAGCTACCGGTCAAATTAAACATAGACGGTAAGCATCCTCTTCTGTTCGTTAGGGCGCCAGACAAGGTCGTGGTATCAGTTCCTGACTGGTTGAATCGATTCTACTGGTAACACATTACAATCTCCCCAAGAATACAGGCCACTACCCCGAGTGAATTCAATGCGATTCGAGGGGATATTAGAAAGGAGCATGAACATTACAAAGACGGAATAGAAATCATTAACTCGACGACGCAACGAAATACAACGACCCACATTGTCCCCTCTGCACCTGGATGACTTCTACCCCTAAGGCTGGACTTAATGAAAATAGCCGCACCCCCAGCGTGATTAGTGCGACTAGCAAGAATATAACATACCCCTTCCCAGAGATCTCCTAAGAATTGAAAATCCTCAGATGAAGACAGAAAAAGTTTCCTGCAAAAGCACAATATCAGCATTAACTGATTTACACCAATTAATTATTCGAGCACATTTCGCAATTATCTCTATGCCGTTGACATTAATGTAAATCGCGAAGTCATACATTGGTGTAGGAGGAATAGATAATACACGTGACAACTTCTGACATTGCATATATGAAAGAGAGCAAGAGGTTTGGTAGGAGTACCATAATTAAAGTCACAATGCTGCTTTGTGCGATTTCCGAAGAGGTAATTGTCAAAAAATTCAATTTCTTTATCGTGCACGAAATCAGATGGAGACGGCGATATGGCTCATCCATTGTTTGGGGTTCGCCCTGACATCACTGCAGGACTTGATTGGACATCCGTAGGTCGGCTTCTTTGCACGAGGGGTGGCGGGCTGCAAGAATGCGCCAACATGGTCTTGAAATCAGAGAATATCCTCTGGACATCCTCTCTGAGTGTCACGAATGCATGGTCCGCCTCAAGTACAACACCTGAGACAAATCTTGATGCTGTCCGTGGGTACTTCCGCCGCGGAAACGTATTCTGGAGCGGGATCGTTCGAGCTTCTTCAGGAAATGGCTTGTTCGAGGAGCTTGTGTCCGTTTCCCACTCGAAGGCGCCTGACCAGAATTGATCGTGGCGAGTGCTGGCGTGGATCTTGACAAAACTTGAATCTCCCACGTGCACTGGGTACTCACAACACGGCTGGGAAGCAGGGTCCAGGGTACTTATCCACACCTTGCTTTTGCGGGGGGTTTTTGGGGGGCCTCAACTGGCACAGTGGGGGGGGGGGGGTTGGAGTTGTCATCCGCGGGCTGGGAATGCCGAGAACACGAGAGTATCTTCCCTTCCATAGGTCTTCAACAGGGAACAGCCGCTACCGGACAACCGCACCATCTGATGCACAGATCGGATGGTGAGCAGCACTAGGATCCAAACAGGGTTTGGTGGCTGGGGTGACGGCGTTGGAAACTCTGGTTGAGACTCTTGGATCACCAGAGTATCATCCGCCATGGTGACGTCCACGGGAACTCCGGCTGCCGAGTCAACCGCATCAACTTTTCTGGCGCATACAAAAAAAAAAAAAAAAAAAAAAAGAGTGTGAAACATCACTCGGGTCCGTGATGGCGTGGAGAAGGGGGAACCTCATGAAGAACTCTTGCATCCCCTTATCCATACACTAGTCCAGGCTTGGGCGTAATAATGTTGACGAAACGAGATGTCACAGTCCTCGTAATTGTGACCAGACTCGTCACACAGAAGTGCACTTCACTCATTTTCACATTTGTCCCCTGTATGCCCCAAAGTCCAGACTATCTTGCATTTCCACACAAGTACATTCATAGAGATCAATGCCCCGATTACCACAATTAAGACAGGTCCTGGTTTGGCCACCGTATCGCACCCATCAGTCCCATTTTCCGAAGAGCATGGAAGACGGAAATCTTTAGGCCAGTTCAATATATACCTTCCTTATCACTTGTAAATTGGGGGGGTAGTCCGGCGTAGGTCCAGAAACGACCCCACTCTCAATCTGCTCCTACCTTCCAAGTTGAATCGCGCACAATGTTATCGTCAATTCGTGAGGCACGTGAAGTACGTTAACACAGTCGCTGAACCTGGTATACGAGAACGTGCTGTGCACTGCTGCTAGCACTGTGAAGCTTGGCCCAAAATTGTTCATTCTTGACCTCCACGGAGGAAACGTAACATCCCGTGAACGTTCCTTTCAACTCTTGACAGCAATGAGGTCCACACCAGGATTGCTTCCCAATTGACTTGGCAAAATCCAAAAACTTTAGGAGCTTTTGATACAAATCGAAAGTCAGACGTACAGACTTGTCTCGTAGCAGGTCCGCCATTTTGAGACAAATTATCACAGATTTTTCTCTGTGAGGATAGGTGGCTATACAGCCACGCTCCTTTCCGTCAGCAACATTGTAGCGACATCAATGTACTAACAACCTCCCCGGCGGGGAATCGAACCCCCGTCACCCCGGTGACAGCGGGGTACTCACCCCTATACTTCCGAGGATGCGGGTGATCAAGGCCACGCTGGTCGCGCGCCGTTAAGGAAGACGTGCTCTTCCCCCCGATTTCTGACCAATTTGGTACTGAAACACTATTTCCAGACTTTTCTCTTGGACGAGGGCCTAAAGAGCCCGCGTCCTTTCCGTCAACAGCATCGTAGCGACATTCATTGGGCAAAACACTCCCGTCGGGGATCGTACCTCCGGTTCTCCCGCGCGACAGGCGGAGATACCCACCACTATACTAGCGCTACCCTGGATGCTGGTGATTGAGGCCGCGGTCGAGCGCCGTTATGGAAGACGATGCTCGCATCCCCCCGATTTCTGGACAATTTGGTAATTGAACACGATTTCTCTTCCTTCTTCTTTTTTTTTTTTTTGTTTTTTCCTCTTTTATTGATCACTTCAAAACATATAAACAATGTACACGATTCTCTTCTTCTGAGGAGGGCGATACAGCCACGCGTCCTACCGTCGAGCAACATTGTAAGCGACATTCAATGTACTAGAAACACGCCCGGCGGGAATCGTGAACCCCGGTCCCCGCGTGACAGGCGGGATACTCACCACTGTACCACCGAGGATGCCGGATGATTAAGACCACGCGGGTCGATCGCCGTTATGGAAGACGTGCTCGCTCCCCCGATATCTGAACAATTTGGTACTGGAACACGATTTCTCTTCTTTTTTTTTTTCTCTTTATGTCATTTAATTCATTTTTTTTTTTTTCCCTCATGTTAGTGCATCTACCGATTTCTCTTCTTTAATTTTTTTTTTTTCTTTTTTCTGCATTTATTGCATCATATTGCAAACATATATACATTAACTATTATTCCCTGCAATTAAATTATGGATAAAAGAGTGGGATATGAATGATACTCCAATCAAACAAATACTCATTAAACAGACGCATGATGCCTAATGGTCGACCTAGAATAAGAACTTCAGTTTATCGTTACTGATCGTAACAAAAGTCACCCCTCAATCCACAAACTGTTAACCTTTTTCGGGCAGAAAAACGATACCTATCATGACAACTCTAGCTAATTTCCTTTCGATGTTTGACAATAATTGAGAAGAGAAATACTCGTTGACTCTTCAAACACGAATATGCTCTAGTCTTCCAAATGATAAACTTACCATGCAAACAAATGAACCACATTCTATCGAACGCCAACGAGTTCATAGAACGTATCTGTAGCAGATACCCATAATATAAATTGAATCTAAAATGAATCAGGAATCAATGATTTTAAGACACGACCCAACCAGAAATAACAATACGATTATTTGAACAGCGGCCACAAATATGGAACGTAACGTTTCCTTCATGGCAGTAAGACGGGGCAGATGCCATCAGTTTTGCCCCACTTGGAAACCATCTTATTAGTGTACAAAACGTTGTGGATTAAACGTCACTGAAAATCAGTTAACTTATTATCTAAAACACCTATTAAAAAAACCGCCTCCCAAATCCTGTCCCATCTGACGAGACGATTTGCGTTCAACAATACGGATTACTGATTCCGACGGGAGGAGACAATGCTACGAGTTGAAGGTTTGCCGAACAACAAAGTCTTATCAGTACAGTGAATAATCCGTAATACTTTTGCAAGCTTTCACTAAATAGCGAAACAGGTACTAAAAATTCCGGAGAAGATTGGACCAATCTCAGGAAAATGATACTGAAGGTGCTTTGGCCGGCAGAATAACGAGCAAGGAACAATAGTTGGCTGAACTACTAAACAAACCACATGATGGTTTATACAAATAAAGCTTCCTTTTCAACTTGAAAATTGTTGCAACTGAAGGCCAACCGGTAGTCGCTCAAGACATGACCTCTCTTGACCAATTCCGGCTTGTTTCCCAAATAACAGGGAAAACAATTTATGAGATCACTAGCACAAAGTCTGGGGGTGATACACCAGGGAGCAATGTACTAAAACAAAGGTAGATAAACATATTAAAAAAATTTTAACTTTCCCAAGAAGAGTGAGGTGACGCCCAAAACGCGATTATACTCTTCCGACTTGGTCAATTTACTTCTCCACAAGGGAGTTAACAGCGGTATGACTACCAAAAACGCAAACCCGTATTTACTGGAGACCATCACTCCAACATATAATAGAGGGGAGACCATCAAAGGAAACCCCGATCGCCAGGCCATAAGACTTATTAACGTTAATCGTGGCCCCAGTGCCATGTGGGGAACATATCAAAATACGAAAATAATTGTGAATATACTCAACTATTGTGGCAATACCAGCAGCCATCATCTGCATACTGAAGCAGCTTAACCCTTCAATCACTAGCGCCAGGGATGTGAAACTTCGATTCAGGGAGTGATAGAATGTAGTTAGCCACCGGCTCAATGAGAGAACATAACGGAGCGGCGACAAGGGGCACAACCCTTGCCTGACCCCGCGAAATATCGAACAGGATCAAAAAGTTTCCCATCCTTAGATACGGCTTAGAAAATATCATTATATCAAGGATGGAGATCCACCTACTAAAATTCTTACTAAAATTTAACTTATTAAAGTACTCTGTACAAAAATTCAGTTAACCTTGTCAAAGGCTCTGCTGGTCGACAGAAATAATGCACCATTACCTCTCTTGAGAGTCACATAATCAATAATAATCTCTAATAATGAACATATTCTGGTGGATTGATCGACTTTGCCAGAAACCTTGGAAATCCGTTAATACTTGAGGAGCACCTTAGATAACCTAATTTGCAGAAACTTTGCCAGCACCTTGTATCTGCATTTAATAACTTATCGCCCCGCCAGTTTCCTCCAGGGTTTTCTCGGTAATCTCCTCCGCTTTTCGGGAGAAGGATGAGAATACCAGACCTCTGAGAAGGGGAAAGAATCCTCGTTAAAGATACAATTGAAACATCCACAGAATCTTTCCCCAAGCAATATGGATAAACGATAATAAAATCATACGGGAGCATCACTTACCAGGAGACTTGTCTGGCGGTAGAATTTAGAGCATGCTTAATTTCCTCTAGGACAATGGGTGAACTACCAATTTATTTTCTTTCGTCGGAAATAGTGTTATGTAAATTATACTAACTCATTCATCTTGAAGAAAAGTTTGGCAGAAATCACAACTGGAATACAGAGAACTGTAAAATACTGAAAAACGACTCAGATTTCACCCTTCCGAAGTGTGCTTAATATCCATCTTTATCAACAATAGCACTCAATAGATTTTCTTTTAGAGCCGAAATTTCCCGAGAAGAAAGAATTAGACGAACTTTCCCATCTTCTAATTGCTCACACCTCTCGACCTAATGTAGGGGCACACCTTTAATTTCTTCATTTATAACATGAATCAAATAACCGTTAGATTAGAATAAGGCAATATCTTCTGAACGTCAGCAGTTTGATTGCGTCTCTCACGAGCCCAACGGAACACTGTGCCGAATGCTAATTCCTTAATACGACCTTTAATGACTTCCCACCAAGACCACAATACTCTTATACTCAGGTTTAAGGTACAACCACATTTGTAATAGACACTCTATAAGTCTCTTGAAAGTCGTGGTTATCAATTGAGAGAAACAGTAAATTTCCATTAGCCCTTACACTGAGAAGAGCCACTCAGAGGAAACTTGTTAAACTAACAAAAGGGGAACATGATCGCTTATAACAGTCAGCAGTAGAGGCTACTAATAATCACGTTTCTAGGTAGATAATACGATCAAGACGAGAACTCCTATTCCGGCGAACCCAAGTGTGACCAGGTCCGATGGATTACGCACGGAAGCTATCCGACAAATTAAACATGGACGTGATCTTCCTCACTTCGTTAACGCCAACAAGAACCGAATTATTCTGACTAGTGGAGTCAGTTCCTACTTATAACACAATTAAAAACTCCCGCAAGAATAACCGGGCAACTGCCCCGAGTAAATTCCCACAAGATTTAGAGAATAATGCCCTTCTTTCTTTCTTCTCTGCGGGATATTAGGAGCATGAACATTACTAAGACGGAAATGAATCATTAAGTCGACATCGTAGCGAAATGCAACGACCTACGTTGTCCCGTCTCACTTGGAGTGACTTCCACCCCTTAAGCGGATTTAATCAAAATGGCCGCACCAGAGTGGTTAGTCCGCGACTAGCAAAAAAATAATAAACATCCCCTTCCAGAGATCAACCAGTAATTTAAAATCGTCAGATGAAGAATAGAAAAAGTTCCTGCGAACATACAATATCAGCATTTACTAATTTACACCAATGAATTATTCTAGCACATTTTGAATTATCCATTACGCCATTGACGTATAAGTAATCAGGGAAAGGTTAAACATTGGTGTAGAGGGAATAAAATATAAGCAATACGAATCTGACAATAGGATATTATGAGTGGAACAATGGGTGTCACAGAGTTAAAGGTCCGATTAAGCCTTGTGCGCTTTTCGCAAGAAAGTATTGTCAAAAAATTCAATTCCTTATTCGTTGCACCAACGTCCTTGCAAGACTTGGATTGACAGCCATAGGTCGGTTTCCGTGCGTTGGGGTGGCCGGGCGCAAGATGCGCCAATAGTGACTTGGGAATTCCGCGAAACATAACTCTTGGCAACCTCTCTGATTACCAGATTGCCATGGTCCGACTCCAATTACACCTGAGACATCTTGATACTGTCGTAGGGAATTTTCTGTTTCTGGCGGAAAAACGTAATCTGGAATCGGGATCGTTCGACTTTCTTTCCAGGTGGGGGGCTGCGACGCAGCTCTTCCTTTTCCCGCTCGAAGGCTTAACCGAATGGCACGAGGCTTGTGCTGGGGTCGGAACCTAACCTTCCTGGTCTCCTACGGGACTCGAAGCGCGGGCTTAGACGTGACACACGGGAAAGATCCTCGCTTGTCCATGGCCAGTTCTCCCTCATCACTTGGGTTTTTTCTGTGGTGGCTCTACTCGGGGAGGGGAAATGGTCCTCACTACTTCACGTCGGGATCCCGGGATCACGGGAGTTATCAACTTCTATTGGGACGCTCCTCACGGAACGCAGCTGACGGGGTCAACCACACCTCCCGCTAATGGTTCAACATAAGAAGGTGAGAGGCCCACGGGTCCGAAGAACGGGTGGTGGCTAGGTGACAATGTGGTACCTCGGGGTTGGGGACTCCGGGAACACGAGGGTATCTTCCTCCCCTGAGACCGTCAACTGGGACAACAGCTGTCAAGTCAACCGTCAACCATCTGATGGCACATCGGAGGGTGGAACATCACTCAGATGCGCTGGAGGGTTGGTGGCCTCGGGTTGGGGGCACTTCACGAACAACTGCAAACCACCCTTATCCAAACCTTCAGGCTTGGGCTTGATAGGTTAGCAAAAGAAATGTCACAGTCCTCGTAATTGTGACCAGACTTGTCACATGAAGGTACACTTCACCTCATTCCCTCGCATTTGTCCGCTGTGTGCCCAAGTTCAAGACATCACTTGCATTTCGACAACAGAACATTCATAAAGATCATGTCCCGATTGTCCACAATTGAGACAGGTTCTCGGGTTGGCCACCGTACGCACCCAACAGTCCCTTTTCCGAACGCAATAGAAGACGGGATATCTTTAGGACCATTCAATGTCGTACCTCCGTAATCCCATTATAAATTGTGGATAGTCTGCATAAGTCAAGAAAAACCGGCCACTTTCAATCTCTCCAACCTCCCAAGTTTATACCGCACAATGTTATCGTCAATTCGTGGGGCACGTGGAGTACGTTAACAACAGTCTCTGAACTGGTATACGAGGATGCTGTGCGCTGCTTAGCACTGTGAAGCTTGGGCCAAAATTTCGTTCTACCTCCACCGATGAACCACGTAACAATCCCTACCGTCCTTTCAGCTCTTACAGCAATGGTCCAACACTCGGATTTGATTTCCAATTGACTTCAAAAATCCGAAAACATTAGTTGCATTTGGTACAAATCGAAAGCAGATCGTACAGACTGTCTCCTATCAGGACCGCGTGCCATTTTGACATTTCTCTCTGTGAGGAGGGCTATATAGCCACGCGTCCTTAACCGTCAGCAACTTGTAGCGACATTCACTGTGCTAATAACACTCCCCGCGGGGAATCGAACCCGTCTCCCGCGGACAGGCGGGGATACTCACCGCTATACTACCGAGGAATGCGGTGATTAAGGACTACGCGAGTCGAGCCCGTTATGGAGGACTTGGGCTCGAACCCTCCCAAACACCCCCGATTTCCGAACAATTTGGTACTGAAACACGCTTTTTCTTCTTGTGACGGGTTAACTATAACAGCCACGCGCCTTACCGTCAGCAACAATGTAGCGACATTCAATGTGCTAAAAACCATCCCCGGCGGGTATCGGCCCGGTCACCCGCTGACGGCGGGGATACCTCACCACTATCTACTGAGATCGTTGATGGACAAATGCGTGTCGAGCGGCCGTTATGGAAGTACTGATCCCCCCCCCGCAATTTCTGCACATTTTGGTACTGAACACGATTTTTCACACCCTTCTTGAAGTAGGGCGATACAGCCACCGCGTCTTAGCGACAGCAGCATGTACGACATTCAATGTCCAAAACCACTCACCCAGGCGGGGAATCGACCCCGTCACTCCGCGTGACAGGCGGGGATACTCCACCACTATCTACCGAGATGCGGGTGCTCAAGGACAGGCGAGTCGAGCGGCCGTTTATGGAAGACGTGCTCGCACCCCCGATTTCTGAACAATTGGGTACTGAGCACGATTTCTCTTTTTGTGAGGAGGGCTATACAGTCACGCGTCTTTCCGTCAGCAACATTGTATCGACATTCAATGTGCTAAACCCCCCCCCGGGGAATGAACCCCGGTCACCTGCGTGACAGGCGGGGATACGCACCACTATACTACCGAGGAAGGCGGGGATTAGGGACACGCGTGAGACCACTATAGCTAAAGCCGAGGATGCGAGTGATTAGGACACCTAGAACACTATACTACTATGGATGCGGGTGATTAAGGGACACGCGAGTCGAGCGCCGTTAAGGAAGACGTTCTCGATCCCCCGATTTCTGAACATTTGTACTGAGCACATACATTTCTCTCTTGTGAGGAGGGCTATAGAGCCACGCGTCCTTTCCGTCAGTCAACCGTGTACACTTCAATGTGCTAAAAACACTCACCGGCGGGGAATCGAACCCCGGTCCCCCGCGTGACAGGCGTGGATAGTCACCACTATACTATCGCGGATGCGGGTTATTCAGGCACGCTAGTCGAGCGCCGTTATGGAGGACGTGCTCGACCCCCCGATTTTCTGACACTTAGTACTGCACACGAGTTTTCTCTTGTGGAGGATGGCTATAACAGCCACGCGTCTTACCGTCAGCCACATTGTACGACCTTCATGTCTAAAAACACTCCCCGGCGGGTTCGGCCCCAGTCACCCGCGTGAGAACAGGCGGGGATACCTCACCACTAAACTACCGGGGATGCGGGTGATTAAGGACACCCGAGTCGAGCGCCGTTTCTTGAAACGAAATCGAACCCCCCGTATTTCTCTGACAATTTGGGTACGCAACCGATTACTTTCTTCTTGTAAGGAGGGCGATACACCACGCGTCCTCACCGACAGCACCATTGTCTCGCGCATATCATGTCCAAAAACCTCCCGGCGGGGAAATCGAACCCCCGGTCTCCCGCGTGACATACGGGGATACTCACCACTATTTTACCGAGGATGCGGGTTATTAAGGGACACGCGAGTCGAGCGCCGTATGGAGGTGACTGGCTCGAACCCCCGATTCCTGAACAATTAGTATGAAACCACGATTTTTCTTCTTGGTGAGGAAGGGCTATACAGCCACGCGTCCCTTCCAGTCAGGAACGCAGCTGACGGGTCAACCACACCCCCTAATGGTTCACCAGAAGGTGGAAACGACACACGGGTAAGAAGAACGGGTGCGTGGCTGGGGGTGACAATGTTGGTAACCTCGGGTGGGACTTCCGGGATCACGAGGGATTTCCTCATGAGAACGTCAACTGGGGACTCAGCTGTCAAGTCAACAGAACAATCTGATGGCAAATCGGAGGGTGGAACATCACTCAGATTGCGCTGAAGGGGTGGTTTTGGCTCGGGTTGGGGGGCATTAAGAACAACTGCACCACCCTTAATTCCACACTTCAGGCTTGGGGCTGATTATGTTGCCAAAAGAAATGTCACGTCCTCGTCATTGTGGACCAGGATTGTACATTGAAGTACACTTCACCTCATCTGCATTTGTCCGCTGTGTGCCAAGTCAAGAACATCTATTCAGCATTCGACAAAGAACATTATAAAGATCAGTCCCCCGAGGTCACATTTGAGAAGGTTCGGGTTGCGCCAACCCGTATCGCACCCAACAGTACCCATTTTTCCAAACGCATTAGAAGACGGGATATCTTTAGACAATTCAATGTAGTACCTCCGTTTATCCATTATAAATTGTGGTATAGTCTGCATAAGTCAAGAAAACGGCACTTTCATCTTCTTCCATACCTCTCAAGTTTATAACGCACAATCCTATCGTCAAAATTCGGTGGCAGTGAAGTACGTAACAACAGTCGCCGAATGGTCTCGAGGATGCTGTGCACTGCGTAGGACTGTGAAAGCTTGGGCCAAAATTTCCCCTTCTTAACCTCACCGCTGAAAACGTAAACATCCATGAAGTCCTTTCAGCTCTTGAAACAGCAATGAGGTCCACACTATGATTGATTCCAATGACTTCAAAAAATCCGAAAAAATTAGGTGGCATTTTGGTACAATCGAAAGTCAGCGTAACAGACTGGTCTCGTAGCAGGACCGCCATTTTGACGATTTCTCTTCTTGTGAGGAGGGCTAGATAGCCACGCGTCCTTACCGTCGTTTTAGCAACATTGTAGCGACATTCAATGTGCTTAAAAACACTAACCGGCGGGGAATCGAACCCCCGTCTCCCCGCGGGACAGGCGGGGATACTCCAACTTATTACTACCGAGGATGCGGGTGATTAAGGGACAAACGAGAGTCGAGCGCCGTCGTTATGGAGACGTGCTCCGAACCCCGTTTCCGAACAGATTAGTACCTGAAACACGAGATTTCCTTCTTGGAGGAGGGCTATACAGGCCACGCGTCCTACCGTTCAGCAACATTGTAGCGCAATTCAATGTGCTAAAAACACACTCCCCGCTGGCGGGTTTATCAGGCCCCGGTCCACCCGAGTGCAGGCGGGGATTACTCACCACTATACTACTGAGGATGCGGGTGATTAAGGACATGGGGTCGAGCGCCTGTCCGTTATGGAAAAGTACTCGATCCCACGATTTTCGGAACAATTTGGTACTGAACTGAAACACGATTTTTTTCTTCTTGTAAGGAGGGCGATACAGCCACGCTCCTTCATGGCAAGCCGACAGCAGCGTTAGCCGAAATTCAATGTCCAAAAATCACTCCCCGGCGGGGAACGAACCCCGGTCTACCCGCGGTGACAGGGCGGGGATACTCACCACCTACTACCAGAGGAAGGATGAGGGGCTTCCGGACAGGCGAGTCGAGCGCCCGTATGAGGACGGGCTCGAAACCCCCCGAATTCTGAACAATTTTTTTGGGTACTGGAGCACATGTCTCTCTTAGTGAGGAGGGCTATACAGTCACGAGTCTTTGCAGTCCGCAGCATTGTAGCGACATTCAATGTGCCTAAAACACACTCCCCGGCGGGGAATCGAACCCGGTTCTCCCGCGTGACAGGCGGGGATACTCACACTATACTACCGAGGATGCGGGTGATTAAGGACACGCGAGTCGAGCGCGTTATGGGAGGCGTGCTCGAACCCCAACCCCCCGAAGTTACGAACAATTAGTACTGAAACACGAGATTTCTTCTTGTGAAGGAGGGGCCTACTCCAGCCAACGCGTCCTTACCGTCAGCAACAGTGTGCGACATTCAATGTGCTAAAAACACTCCCCTGCGGGTAATCGGCCCGGTCACCCACGAGTGACAGGCGGGGATACTCACCACGCTACTACTGAGGAGGCGGGTGATTTTAAGAATGCGGGTCGAGCGCCGTTATGGAAAACGTACTCGATCCCCGATGTCTGAAAATTTGGTACTGAAACACGATTTTTCATTCTTGTAAGGAGGGCGATACAGCCACGCGTACTTAGCGGGACAGCAGCAATGTAGCGACATTCAATGTCCAAAACACACTCCCCGGCGGGGGAATCGAACCCCGGTCTCCCGTCCGTTGACAGGCGGGGATACTCACCACTTACTACGAGGAGGCGGGTTGCTTCAAGGAACAGGCGAGGCGAGCGCCGTTATGAAGGACGTACTCGAACCCCCGAATTCTGAACAATTTGGTACTGGAGCAGATTCTCTTCTTGTGAGGAGGGGCCCTAGACAGTCACGCGTCTGTTTCCGT
>JAODTK010005090.1:0-25344 GCA_026419785.1 Sclerodactyla briareus | reverse complement strand
TTCCCGGGGTGGTGCAAGCCTCCTGTGCCTACTACATGCGCGTAGGGCGGTCATCTATGGAATCACCCTGCCGACCATGGATGTGTGTTACTCCGGCATCTTCTGGAAAGTCCGGAAAAGCGTAAACGGCTTCGAAGTATCGATACAGGAATGTCTATGGGACGATTCCGCAAGTTGAGAGGTCAGATTCCAATAACAACGATCGGTCTGGATCCCAAAAAGAATGGCGTATCACTTTCGATCTGGTCTTGAAGTCGACCTTAAACCTCCACTGGAGCAATAACAATCATATGGTCGATAAACATCAGCGCGATTGGAAATCGGAACATCGTCTTTGTCATACCAGGTCGAGGACAGGAACGCTACCGCAAGGGAAGTAAAAACCGCCAAGGAAGATAACGACCCCAAGAGTTTGAAACTTCGCGTCGCTATCGCTGGTTAGTACTAGCGTGCGTGCGTAGGGAACAATGTCCATTGGTCAATGTATGCCTTGACTTAGGTTCTCTTTTTGTTTATTAATCATGGAAGCTAAACCCCCGGCCGAATTTCAGCGGGCCCCGAGTCCGCAATGAAGCACAATCAGCTATTGGGGGAAAAAAAAATGTTCCCCTTGTTATGTCACGGGAAAACCGGAGAATCCAAAGGCACTGTGAAACGTATACTTCCGAAACCCTGACAACAGTGAACGTCAAATGAACGGATCTTCTTTTCCGTAATTGTTCACGCGTAATCCTATAGAATAACGATGGGATCACCAGCTAACCCCCCCCTCTTTCTGTTTCTAGGCACATACTTGAAAATTCACTGTCTTTGCAAATCGTTCCTTCTTATTCTTCGGTACGTCATATGTGGATTTCCCCCCAATTCCCTCAGAGTAAATTGAAATAACAGGCACTTGCCAGAGCCTCACATTGGGATGTCCTGATATATGGCCCCTTTCTCTTTCTTTCTATGCCCTTCTTCACACCGTAGTTTAAAAGGAAATAATTACATTAACCATTGGGTGTTCTCCGTTACACATGGTCAGATTCCCCTTGGTCGCCGGAGTCAGACTGGACCATTGTTATTCAAACAATACTAACACCAGGAAATCACTATTGGATCCATCATTGGAGCCATTAGGCCCGCTTCCTAGATGGGCAGCAGCTACCAGCAGATTCTTCCAAGCCACAATTGGCTGGTTTAAATGGCCGTCTTCACGTCACAATTACGATATTTGATTTGATTTGATACTCTATAAACGGGTCAGAGCCAAGTGACATCTCATCAAGTAACCCTTGCCGAGATTGCCAACCCGGTGATAACTCGGGCTTCCTGGTCCCGAATGTGTTCCCGATTATATCGCGGCAGGGGTGTAACCCAATCCCCCAACTCTGCTCCAGGGACCGTCAATCACTATCACGTCCCCGTCTGTTTTGTCAAAGGAGGGACATCCGTGACTCCTTTATCCACTGTCCTCCCAAACACTCCTTCGGGACCTAAGAATTTGCACAATCGTTACTGCAGCACGATTTTTTCCTTCCGAGGTTGCATTGCCAAAAACAGCGGGTATTGGTCACAGCGGCCGTTATTACACACTTCAAATAATCCTTCAATATCGTGACGTGAGTCGACGACTAAAGCGGCAAAACACTCATATCCCGTGTGCCACGTACGATTGCGCTCAGTCTATTTGAGATGATCCCTATCGACTTTTCACTGTGAGATTGTGAGATTTCACTGTACGAAATTTCCCTTTGACATTCGTTGATGAAGGCGTAAAATCCGATCGGTTCGGTCGTGTTAAAAAAATGCCATGTGACTTGCTTGTTAGATTGGGACTTCATGTCAGGAAAAGCCCAGTCATTTTGTTCTAAAATTTTTATCGAAAATTGCCCGAGTGAACATTGCTAATTGGAAAGGGTAGGGTAAGTAACAGATTTTTAAAAGTTTAAAAGAAGTTTTTGAATCAACAGAGTCGGAAGCAGAGACTCAAACGATTCCACAACCACTCTCGGACCAATTAATCACAGTGGCACTTTCCCCAAACCCATGTTTGGTGTACTTCTCTCAGTCATCAATTTCATATGGGGGAAGTATTGAAACCACATAATTTGGTAAGGATCGGGATAATTGTTCGCAGAATGCTTGGTCGACAAGATAAAATAAGAATTGTTATTTTGTCGCACGAGAAGTGAATTTCTGTATAGAGTGGTGACGCTCTCCAATACCTCATTTTTTCTAAGCGTTGCTTTCACTATATTCTGTATTCTGGTGTTTCTTCTCCTTCTTTTTAGTAGGCGCTTGAATGGTAGTTACGACGACCCTGCTCCTGCTGGCTCCGTACACATCGTCAATGCCTGCAGTGGTTCGCGGTCCCAGCAGACCACCACGCATTGAAGATCTTCGCCACTGTGGATTCGCCCTATTCAATTCCGCCTTGGACCCTCTGATCTATTCATTCCTGAACCATAGTGTAAGGAACGTATTTAAAAGAAAGCTCGAATGCTGTGGACCTCTCTCGTCGAAGTAGTTCGTTAAAGCTACATAAACTCAATAAACATTAATATTATAAAAGAGAACAATGTCTCTTCGATATCCCACCTTACTCACATACCCTCACTCCCCACTCACCACTTTCCTCCTCAATTCTCACCCATACTCACTTCATGGCAACTCTGACACTCATGCAGCAATCACCGTCCATCCGTGCAAGCAACCACCTAATCAGTTTAGGAAGGAAGAAATCGTCATGAATGACCCTGAAACCACTATAACCCAAAAAAGAGAAAAGCACACTTTCAAAAACGTGCCCCCCAATTCATAAAACAAAATCAAGAACGTTTCTAGATATTTGACAACTCTTAGACCAAACGACAAAAACTTCGGGAGGCTGTTTCAGTTTCATTGGTAACTCTCCGGGTAGAAAAAAAATACGTCCGATTATAAACCTGCAACGTTTGCCAAGAAGCTTATAATCCTATCAGTGGTGACATTAGAACATTCAAGAAATAGCCCGAAGGAAAGTCCATCGCAAAACCATAGAAACCTAGATCAAATCAAACCGCAAAGAAATTCGCCTTAGCTCAAATGAAGGCAAACGAAACTCTTTAATCCTTACCTCATCCGGCAAATCTTGGAGACACTTGATGATCTGTGGCCCCTCCTTTGAACGTTCTAAATTGACAACTTATCTTTTGAGAAATGATGATTCCACACCTGCACGTATCTCAGTTAGTCTGACCAACTGCTTAGGCAGCCCAACAACAATATCGTTATCAAGAACTAAATTATGTTTATTCAAGCTGAGAATCCAATTACTTTTCCAAGCAGCTTCGCACACTGATTGGAAGGTTTCAACGTAGAATCGAGAATCACACAAATATCTTTTTCTGAATTTTAACCACTCATGAATACATTTTGAATCATTCAAATTTAAAGGATCGGGATCGTAGTGAATACTACTGTGAATAGACCAAGAGGATGAAGACCAGAATCGACTCTGGGCGGACCACCACTAGTTGGACCTTCTGCCAAGTAGAAGAACGGCTAACCTGTTAGATTATTTTGTAAATCACAAATTTTTTGGAATTAATTTCCAATCGGAAATTACATTGTTCTACATTCGGTTTGTGTTAATAGGAAAAACTACATTTGTCTGTTGTGTTTCATTTTACACTTCGTTTCTGTATTTTTTATCACATATTTGATTCGTAATTTTTCCCCACCAGATCTTGGGTAGGGTAACTTCCCTGCTGGTATCGTTTAATGAAACATTAGGAGGCGGCATGGCCTCCTGTCCTTTTAACAACAGTCTGTCACAAGTCTGGCAGTCATTATAACATTACATTGGCAAACCTTCGTCACATCGTTAGTGAATATGCCTAACCTATTTGCTTTGCCTAAATACAAATATGGGTTTGGTAAACAACCATGTCAACTGTGGTCTCTGAAATTTACTATTTAATATAACTCCCACCGGTCCTCCATTAGAATGCCAATAAATTACCAATATTTACTATAAGTTATAAAATACGAAAAAATATAAATAATATATAATCATAAAAAAAAATATATTTTTTTTGTAATTGGACTTATGCAAGTAGTTTACAAAACCGTTGTGTTATGGTAACAAAAAAAAAAAAACTATATATATATATATATATATATAATATATATATATATATTATATAATAGTTATATATATTATAAGTATATATATTATATATATATATATAGATATATATAAATATATATATATAATATATATATTATTATTATATATATATAATGAATTTTGAACAACAGCAATGTATTTTCAGCGGTTTTGTCACGATTAATAGATTTCTGTAAAGTCCCTAAAGAAAACAGAAATGTTTTTCGGTTAAAAACGTACGTAATATTACAGAAACTATTGGGGAACATAAGTGTTTTGTAAATAAACGATTGAATTTAAAGAATAAGTGTGTAAAATTGAACTATCCTTATATTGAACGGCAAAAACAGAGCAATTCCTAATGAGAAACACGATGCAAGTTTTTGGACAGGTGAGTGTAAGACATGACCCACCGTCCATAAATAATCGCAAGGCTGCACCGACCCGTTAACTATCATGTGTGGCTGAGCACTGTCTCGGAACCGTATACACCAATGAAACAGGCTCGATACTGGAAGGCGTACCATGTACAGGGCCCAACACTGCAATGTCCCACCAAGAAGGTCAGCAGCATATCAAACGACTCGAAGTGCTCATTGGTGCCATCTTGAAATTAAACCCTCCCGAGAACGACGGAAGTGATGGTGGAATAAGACTTGCAATCTTGGACGGCATCCGTTGGAACACCCGCTCATGACCAAAGTGATGGATAGAACCCCCATCTCTCACACACGCACAATGTTGGAATCTTGAGACCCCACACTGTCTTATTCCACTTGTTGTCGTATTTAACATTGTAACGGGGAGGGGGTGGGTGTACATCTGGTACATACGGTACGACTCGATCTCCATTTCTAGTGGGCCCTAGCCGGTTTGGCAAGAAATGTTTCCAACAATTTTGTCCCAGATTGTAGCATAACAACGTGACTACCTCGGTGCATCTCCGGGATATGTCACACTAGGGATCTCAATAGAGAGGGACGATACTAATGGCTCCACAACTCCGGGGGCCCGACGGTGAAAAGAGGAGACCTGATCCTCTGGGACTTCGGAAAACGAACGAACATGAACGCCGAAAACCCCCTTCCCGCTCCCACTGTGTTAGGATTACCACAGGTTAACGCATTATGACAGTGTGTAGGATTGTGCGTGTCGCATACCTCGTGTGGTCCGTGTTAGCGTGTAAGACAAATTGAGCGAGCTCCTTCGTTAGTCTGTTTGTCTGTCTGTCTGTCTGCCACTTCCAATTCCGCTTTTTGAGCTCTCAATGTTCTTTCTTTGCAATTGACGGACTGTTTACCAAGACTCATTATTATGGAGAAGATTTCAGGCTCAAAGGTTATAAAAGCGGCCTAAATTAACCTATGATTATTTAAAAAAACCTGCACGACTATACAAAATGCTTCTCGTTCTGACATGTTGGTTGGGATAAAGATACAACCGTCATAGACTTTTCAGTGTTCCATGGACTAGTCAGTCTATCTCGGGGGTTTCGTAAATTTAAGTCGTGGTTCAGGTATATTGAGCTATTTGTTGAAAAACTGACCAAACAAAAATTGCAAAGTGCCTATTCCTCCTAGCAGATTGGGTTGGGATTTAACATCATAGTCATTGTTGTCATGGACTAGTGGTACTTTAGGGTGTTCAGGGATTCAATGTTAAAACGGTCATTGAAGGGGCCATATTGCTCGGGTTTGGATTACCATCATATAAACTCGGTCATTGTCATCATGAACTATATAGGTTACCAAGGATGTAGGGGATATGAAGTCCCAAAAGGGGCATAAAGAGCTATTATGTAAGCTATATTTTACGTGGAAAATCCTGTGGAATATTTTCCTTTTACAAATTAGGTTGGAATAGGCAGGTCCAGGTTTATGGAACAGGTGGCTTTTTATGTTTTTTTTTTTATTCCCTACAAAGGTCATTAGAGGGTCATAAATAATTTTATTGTGGAAAAGGCCTCATGAGCTACTGCTCATGATGCGAAAAACTTGCATCTTATGTATTCCTCTACCTAAAAGAGCATTACATTTTTCTTGAAATTACTGATTTTGGGGGGCAAAGGTGGTCATACATAGCTTAACACATGGTGCATGTGTGTGTGTGTGTGTTGTGTCAGTGCGACGAGGGACCGAGTCCGGTCTCGAGACCGTCCTTCGAGTCCTTTTCTCTTTTTCTTCAGGGACGCGACTCGGGGACATCGAGTTCAATGACTCGACTCGGACTCGAATTTCAATGACCTCGGACTCGGACTCGACTCAAAGGACTCGGGACTCGGTCCGAGTCCTCTATTTTTTACAAATACAGAACTTGATTTTACGAATCGTACAATAAGACAATCAAATAAAACGCACGAGGCTCTACCAAAATAGCCCCAAACTGTATTTTCCCACGTACTTACTTCCCCGACTGCCCGAATTTCTAAATCAAAGGAAATTACATCATTCTCACACGCTCGATGTTTTATTAACGGTCACTTAATCAATTAATGATATAACAGATACATGCTACGAAAAACGATAATACAAAACTTGTGCCGAAAAGTTGCTAGTTTAAATCACTGTTATTAATTGCATTACTAATCATCATGGACAAATAATTCCATAATTTTTTTGAATCGATCAAATGTTTTGATAACTGCTAACCGACCGAACGTTACAGCATTATATTCCCTGTTACGATGATACATAACACGAACATTAAACACAACCTGGAAATTGTTTTCCGGGGAGATTTATTAGCCTAGCTCTCCACTCAACTTGGTTGCAGGTGCCATTGCCCCAGGTTTAGGATCCTTTCTTACCATGTGCCTCCTCATATTCGTTACCTTAACTGACAGTGGGTATTCTTCTACTTTCTGCCTACATGGTAATCAATGTGAAGATTCCATGACGGAAGTTACCGCAGGCGTGGTACTTCCTATAATTCATTGGGGTGCAAGTGCTTTTGCCCCCTGCGAACATTTGCAGTAACACTTTCGTATATCTCTGATCGAGATGCGTCAGCCTGATTTTTCATGTGGTATGCATATATAACGGATAGTGGAGGTACCGGTAGTGAATAGATAATTTATGTTAATAAAATGAGTATTCACCAGGAGGGTGAGGGAATGGGTTCAATGATGAACGAAAGCTCCCATAAAAAAGTGGAATGAATGTGGAAGAGAGCAATTTCAATCTCTATGGCCTTTTCAATTATATTAATGCATGGCAAATCGATATTTTACAAATTTGACTTTCAATTCATAATGTCAAATATGTTCATTTGAATGTGCCTGTTCCGGCTCCAGGAGTCCAGGCCGACAGACACAACGCAAAATGCACCCAAATTATGTCATTTATTGCCCTGCCGTAACGTCTCAGCTTCCAGAGTGAAATCATTAGACCTCTGATCTTCGATTCGGCATGATGTATGACCAGCCCACTACTCTTTCAAAGTTCTCGTTAATGTCAGTATATTGTCGATCAGTAGCCGCTGCATTCAAAACATTGCCCAATTTAGCGATATTTTGTTAAGTTTTGCCCTAAATGGTAAACAGTACGGTCACATTTGCAAAAAGACTCGTGGACTAGACTCGGACACTGTGACTTCGACTAAGACTCGGCAAGCCGATGACTCGGACTCGGACTCGGAACTGCTGACTCTGACTCGGATTGGAGAGGACTCGACTCCAGCACTGGTGTAGGTGTGTCTCACCAATGTATTTCGTCAAAGGTCAAAGGCTGCCTCCTGCAGGTTACCTAGAATGACCATAACATTTGGTGATTGTCATAAGTGACGAAATGTCCTTTATGGGGTAGGTGGAGAGGTTCAACTAGGTCAAAACAAGGTCCATCCTCGAGACAATTTAGTGGTTTAAGTTGCAGCACAACTAGTGCTCTACTAGTCTTGTTTCGGGCCATTTTGACCATCTTTATTATAATATTTTTCAATGGGCCTTATTGACCTCTTTTCTTTCGTTCAATTGTTGGGACACAGTGACATCATTTGTTTTGTGTTTTCCTGTTTTTTTCCATATTTTATTTGATCTTTTCCAATATACTCGCATGGATTTTCTTTATGCCATGTTACGGGTCTCAGTCTTACCCAAAAGTTTAACAAATGAATGAAACAACATTAGTAAAGTTTTCATATATCTTAAAACTTCATGAAAAACCTGTACGTCGTTACCCCGTCTTGTAAATAAACGTTTCTATTGGAATGTGAAACCGAATTTTGGCATGAGAATTCATTCACACTAGGTCACTTGTTGTTAAATTTTGCACGTGATGGCTAATATTAACATGGGAATAATAATATTAATCGTTTTTCAACATAGATACCACATAATCACAGGTTCCCGAAAGACTGAAGCCTTCTTTAACCACCTTCCTAACACTATAATATGTCCAAACTGCTTGTAACACAGTCACATGACCAAAACAGGTATCGGAGCGCTTCCTGCAGAACGTCCTCCAAAAGGTACCTAGCTCTTCGTCATACCTATTCTATACATATACTGATTAAGTTCTAGAATCCGAAGTAATAATCTGAAAACGAAATACAAATCTCATATCTCGAGCACTTGGAAACTGATTGAACCAATATCTGCTTCTATAGTCAAATCCGCTAAGGAAGGGATATTCCACGTCTCATTTCGAAATCGCGATGGGAAGGGCTTTTTCTTTGACTATTTTATTATACAAACTCATCACGGTACATTTTTCTGCCTCATAAACCTAGTCATTCTAGTTCTATGTCTGCCGGGTTGGCTTCCCAATGTCTTGGAATAGCTGTAACCAGGCTAACATAGTTTGAGAAAGAAAGATTGCCAACGTTATGAAAGTCATGATATTGATGCACCTTCTCCTCGTTCATTGAAGATTGCTTCACATAGTACTTCATTGCCTCCTATGTAAACTGATTATAAATAGTTTGTTGCCAACCTTGACCTAAAGAACTGTTCAGCACCATTTGATTTCAAACTGCCTAGTCATGGTTTGTATGATTATATTCGCCCATGCTTGTCATTTGTCAAACTTCCTTTGACGAACCGTTCGGAATGGAGTTTAACATTCTGTTAGACTTGAAGGTTACATCTCAATGTAAACGTACTCACCATCAATCTTTTAAATATTATCGGTGCTGCAAAAATTTTCTTTTCCTTCCACTGTCCATTTCCCCCCATCATTTCAACTAAGCTTCAATCCAAGTTTCCAAGCTCTTTGTGAAGGATTCATGGCTATCATACGAAACCTCTCTCCTGTCCCTACCTGTCTACTCTTCAACAATGCACTCTGCTAAATCTTTTATCAGGTCTAGTGTTTCCATTTTAAATCTTATGGCACATGTAATATTCTGTCTGTCGAACAAACTGATTTGGCGGTTCTCTGGCAAGTACCGTAAGAGATAAACCACTGGAATACTGCAAAGTTATAATGATATTTTCTTATCGATAGGATGTCAAATTTCCTGGTTATAACAAATGATCTATTTTTATATAATACGCAGATAATTCGGAAGTTGTGGCAATCTAAGGAAATCCTCCTTCGTGATGAGTAAATACTAATACGAGATATTTTACTGGACCAGGAGTTCTCGAAAACGAAATCATCATTGAAAACCTTTTGCTGGTTCGCAGCAGGACCGATTGGAAAATAATGAAATCCATCAAAATTGAACCTTAAGACCTGAACATTTGGAAAAATTTTATACGTTAATGAGTTTCTTCGTTGTGCCATTCTAACCATCTGTAATGATAGCACTCTCGTCTGCATGCTGTGAAATTTTTAACCACATCTAATACCCTAATATCATCAGTAAAGTGTTAAATCAAGAATCTAAAAAAATGTCCACTGCAAATTATAATGAGTAAGAGCAGCGGGCATCCCGTCTCCTCACCCCACGTGGTCAAAATTAAGAACCGAGATACAAAAAAACTATTATTTATCAAACATGACCTGACTTTGCCATACAAAGTTGATACCCGTTGTTTTAGATCAGAGCCATAAATTTCAAGAATGACAGGGGTCTTGAATGAACGCCCCGAATTGATCCAATTCATCGGAGGCTTTCTGAAATCTTAAGGATGATCGCACCCGGCCATAATTGGTCAAATATTAACGAATGATGTCTAACAGTTCTAATATTGTCATCAATATACTGGCCTTGGGGGGAAATTGATTGATGATCAGGCCAACATTATCATGGATGCTCTGCATATAGAACGGGAGGCATACATTTGATCCCTTTTATATATAGATATATATATATATATTATATAATATATAATATATATAATATATATATATTATAATATTATATTATATATATATATATATATATATCTATATACTATATATCTAAATATATATATATATATATATCAAAATATTATGATAGAAAATAAACAAAACGAAATCAGGCAGCAAACGCAAGTGAACCAGTGGCAGCAACACCGACACAGTGCTCAGTGGTTCCTTCAACGGGCTACAGCATAAAGAAAGCCTATCGTTTTATGCTGGTTTTTGATATCGTGGAATTCTACCTTCCCTCCTCCTGAAAACCTACTAACTGGTATCTATTCTTTGGGCACGAACGCTCAGGCCGCATCAGTGACCCTCGAGACGGACACCATCATGCATGCACGAAGGTCCGCTCCTGTACGACACGAAGGGTACCATGGGTTTAAGCAACAGGGCCGCAAGCAATTTGATGTTCCATGAGGGCGTAATGACGGGGCCGAAGGGTTGGCGAGCTGTCGGGCTCTACATGCTACAAAACAAAACTGCAGCAACACTGTGCTAGGGATCATCGGTCTGTACCGCGACGACGGCCTTGCTGTCTTGGGCGAACACTTCGGCAGTGGAGCCGACAAATCCAGAAAGACCCTGGTGAAGCTATTTCCAGCAAAACGGCTTATCCGTCACCGTGAACACACCTTTAAGACCGCAAACTTCCTCGACATAACCCTTGACCTCCGCACTGGAACCACACCATTCCGCAAGCCAAATGACGACAGCCTAATATCACCGCCTGTCCCACCACCCCCCTTCGATAATAGAAGAAACATCCCACCCTCCATCGAGAAAAGGCGTCCCCGCACTCTCCTCCGACGAAGCTACCTTTGACAATGCAAGCGCCCACCTACAACAAGGCCCTAGAATAAGAAGAACGCCGGCTATGAAGGCAACCTCAGCTACGTCAAGGAACCCGGACAACCAGGAGCTACCAATAGAGGAAGAGGAGACAGAAGGAAAAGTATTTGGGTTTGACCCCCCTATACACTACAGCAAAAGTGGTAAAATCGAATGTAGGGGGACATTCCTAAACCTGGCCTCCAGCACTTCCCGCCAGGCAACAAACTGTACAGAATATTATAAACCAAAAACACCCCTTCAAAGTATGTACAGCTGCACATTGAACAACATCGCAATATTATAAAATCCCCCAACCATAGGCGCAATACGTACGCAATCCATGACCCCATACCCCCAACGTGAAAAACATGCAATTGAAGAGTGAGGGCCGAATGCCCACTGCGCGGGAAGTGCCTGGTCAAATCAGGTTGTGTCAAAGCCCACCTGTATCTATTGCTAAGCGAGTCCAAACAATACTTGGTCTGTGTTGGGGGGGGGGGGTGGGGGGGGGGGGGGGTGGGGGAGGACTTCAGATTCGTTTACCAACAATCCATACAATCCTTCAGATGGCACAGGCGCTACGCCAAAATGAATGCTTTCCAAATATGTCTGGCACCTGAATACAACAACGGTATAGCATACTCAATCCACTGGGGTAGCAAGGCACTCAAACACATAAGGAGTTCAAATCGGGCCTTTTGTAACCCTGTGTGCCCTGGACAGAGAATTCGAAGATCCCTTCTGGCGGTCGATGAAATTAATCGCCGCACAGAGTTGCTGTCCCCTTGCCGTCACGGTATGCGACCCCCGACGTATATATATATTTACTATATATCTTATATATATTAACTCAGATATATATATATATATATATATATATATATATTACTATATATTATATATTGACTATATATGTAAATATATTACTATCTATATATATATAATTATATATATATACGAAATATATCTATATATAGATATATATATATTATATATCTATTCTATATAATATATATATATATATATTATATATGATATATATATATATAACTGCTAATTATCGGCGTGCGCTGTTTTTACTACTCACATTTTTCCTAGCTCAATCGCTATATTTTCGCAATCTTCTCATTCGAGATCCCGCCTATTCATTTACGTAGCATTGTTGTTTTACAGTTTTGCCCTTGTCTATATATATATACATATATATATATTATTAGATATATATTAATATATATTATATATTATATAATTATATATATATATATAATATATATATATATATATATAGATAAATTATATATATAATATTATATATATATAATTATATATATATAGATATATCTATAATATATATCTATAATATATATATATATATATATATTATTGGAGGACCCAACAACAGCTGACCTGAACATCCCAAATGTCAGAGCTCTTCACATGCGAACATTTTGTCATGAGTCAGAGTTAATATGAGTTAGATTATTTGTGTAAACGGTCTAGAAAATCACACTATAGAGCCTTATATCCGTATAGAAAGCAGCGGCTTCCTTCAATGATTTCAACTACTATCGGAAATTGAATGGACCAGTATCATATATAATATATATAATTTATATATTCATAATAATATAGATTATATATATATATATATCTTATATATACTGACCTTTAATTTAGTCTGTTACTCGAACCTTATGTAGGCGTATTCATTTGCACGCCCAAACAGAGGTTACCGTAACATATCTACTCGGCGTGTTATTCTTCAGTCCCCTTCACAAATCTAGGTTACTTTAGCCTGAGTCAACAGAACGTCTCCGAAACTTTGTCTGAGCTCAGTTGGTTTGGCCCTTAACTTTATAGGAAAGATAATTTGAACTGAAGGCCCACCCTATAATATAACTTCACCAGCCCCCGAACAACACTTTCCTCCCCTACACTCAACCCGCCACTATTAATTATTGAATACCAACACAGTGTCGCCGTTTTTGCATATAGTGCAATACAAGGTAAGCCGGCAAAATCGCTGCGCAAAAAAAACTCCAACGTTAATAATCACATGTCCCTCACAAGGTCCCCACTTTCAAACGATGGGGCGTGGATAGACTCGAGAAGACATGTCTTGTCCAAAACTCGCAATCAATGGTTTTCCAGCATGTTTTGCATTCCGGGGCAGGGGGCTATACCGACAGAGTAAATCCGCTCCCATTAACTCAATTAGGCGGGCACGATGTCCTCCGGGAGGACCAGGAACTCACCAACGTACGACCAGACGACAGTGTCCTGGCCAACCCGTCTAGCAAGTGTGACACCTGCAGTGTGTTCAGTTTGAACTACCGGTTCAGGCTGGTTCAGGTATCATACACAATACCCTCATTGTCAGAACAAGTAAAGACGACCACCTTTACAGAATAGCAGGTCAGCGGCGACACCCGCGGCGGGCACCCACTACCACTACGACGAAAATCCACGGAAACCAAAGGAAGACCCTGTCAAAAATACAACGCAGAGAATGGTAGAATCGCTCCTCTCCCCAATTGCCCGGAATCACACGGCCATGGGGGAGGGGAAGTGGTGGCGAGGGGGCGCGGTTCATGGGAGGGGGAACATGTCCCCCAATATTTGTGGGGACATAATTCAAATGCCCACCCAGTCTTCGACCCTCCCCAACAATACTCAGACTGATGTATTTTGTTCTGTATTAGGCAGAAACTCTGCGAACAGATATGCTCCCACTTTGAAATGAAAATTCTTCTGTTTCGATAGTGTATGAATAGTTTACCCAATAGCGTGTTACGCGTTTCCCATGCTTTAATGAGCTATATAATTATGTGCGATAACCTATTAGGTCCACAAGGAACTCTTGGTGATGAGTATAACCCATCCACCAATCACCCACCATAGAAATTGTGCATTATCGAAGGAAGGGTGCGGGGGGGGGGGGTGGCGCCCCAACCTTGTTCGGCAGTCATTTCGGGGGGGGGGGTGCCATTGGTCAAGTGAGAAGCGACCGCATGAAGGACCGCTGTTTACGAGATTGCTACGGCCTCATACGGTAAACTTACAAGTACCCATCAATCCGCTTTAATCGTAGCGACCGGGAATGATGGCGAACCTATGATCTGATCGCAGTTGGATTTATCAGCTTGAATTGAAGATGAGGGATCCACTGCCCGTGAGAGCCGATAGTGGCCACGGCCAGGTGGCGGGCTCGTCGGCGTTTTCCCTGTCGCTTCTGCCCAGCCACCACTGGCATCGCGCTAGCCTTTGGCCCCTCCTGACGAGTTAGGAGTGCGTTTTCATGGGGGCAAACGCCTGTCATAGCTCCAATGCGAGAGTGGCAAGATGGCCGACCAATCCAGCAGTGACCTCAAAATATTGCGCAATACCCCATTTCCAAAATCCAATGTTTGTTTCCTCTAAAAGGAGAGAACCACAATGCAGATTAGATCACTATATATCACCTATTGAAATCTGTGACAAATTTGTCAGTAACGCTAAATGGCTCACATGCCGGAAAATATCACCTGGAGTTTATTTTCCCAACTGCTTGCATTATTAAACACTCTGGAGACGCACATTAAGTCTTTTTTGTAATAAAATGATGAGTGATTGCCGGAACATTCCATATCGTATTCCGCTGCAAATCCAATATAACAACGGCGCCGTGAACCGGCAGCCCCATATAAGAAGTCCACTGGTGGACTCGACGAAGCAGTACGTCGAAATAGTGTCTAGATAGTGAACAAGCAAGAGCCCTACCTATATATTGTCAGGTGAAATGAGAGAGTGACTGCCTGAATCGGTGTAGGGAGTGAACAAGCTAGAGGATCGTACGTACTGTATAGTACGGGTGCGGTTGGTGACGAGTCCCTGATGGCCCCAGCTGATATACAAATGTTCGTTGAGCGGCAGAGTTGAGAGACTTGTCGGATGTGCTGCGTCTTACCTAGTCCTTTTAAAACATCCGTTTGAACGTTTGTTTAACCCCACCCAGCTCGATTCCCTCATATGTGCAAGATGACGTCATTGCTAATCGGTGGGTTGCTCAACACACGCCTGTAACAAAGGACGTCGTTCGTTCCATGGCTTCGTTCGCTCTCAATCTAAGTATGGGGAACTATGTATGGTCCGGGACTTGTGAGACTATGTTGGGCACCAAAACGAAGCGATAGCACCTAGCCTTTTCCGGGCTACAGTTTTGCTACGATTTGACAGCCCATCCTCGGAATCAGCACAACCCCACCAGTTATAACTAGCTTCAATACTTCGTGGCTAATGCCCGCTTCAGTTTACAGAGGGATTGTCGTCAATTAAATTAATCTTGTAAACAGTATACTGGCACCCAGCAATTTCGATAAATTGGAACAAATGGTATATTTCACGCCACTTTTTCCGTCCAAATAAAATTGGATAACAATATTGAAAGTATGATTCGCGATATACCGAGTTGTGCTGCACATTACGTATTTTGTTCTTGTACCGGTCAATGCAAAATTCGCCGTCGCTTTGTTCGCTGGACGCTAGCAGACGACAATCCTCTTTAAAGGTCAACTGTAGGGTATATTAGGAAAAGGCGAATATAATATCTGAGAAAAACTAGAATATCATATATAGATTATATATAATTATATTATCTATATATATATATTATATATATATATATATATATATATACTCTATATATATATTATAGATCTATCTATATATATATATCTATATATATATATATATTATTTAACTGACCGTTAAATCTTAGTTTGTACGCGAAAACCTTATGCAGCGTAATAAAATCAATTTGCAGCACCAAACGGAGGGTACCGCGTAGTACCATATTGGTACTCGGCTGGTTATCTTCTTCATCTTGGGACATATCTAGGTAAGAAATTTAGAACTGAGTCAACAGAACGTCTCCGAACACTTTGGCTGAGCTCAGTTGGTTTGTCCCTAGTTTTATAGGAAAGTCATTTGACTGATGGCCCACCCTATAATATACTGTCACCAAGCTCGAAAACACTTTCCTCCCTACCCTCAACCCGCCACTATTATTATGATAACCAACACAGTGTCGGCCGTTTTTGCATATAGTGCAATAACAGGGTAGCCGGCAAAATCGCTGCGCAAAAACTCCAACGTAAATAATCCCACATGTCACCTCCTCACAAGGTCCACCCCCTTGTGAAAAACGATGGGTGCGTGAGGACTCGAGAAGACATGTCTTGTCCAACATCTCTGCAGAAAAAATGGGTTTCCTGAGCAGTTTTTTTTTTTGCTTCCGGTGCATCAGGCGGTGCTACTACCGGACAGAGTGATCCGCCTCCCAATTGACATCAATTAGGCGGCACGCTGGGGGGGGGGGGGGTCCCTCCGGGAGGGACCTAACTCACCATCTACGCCCAGGAACGCCAGTGTCTGCCACCGTCTAGCGTGTGACACCTGCAGGTGTTCAGTTTGACCACCTGGTCGCTGTTTTCAGTAATCATCACAATACCATCATTGTCAGAACAAGATAGACGACACCTTTACAGAATAGCAGGCAGCGGCGACACCCGCGGGAGCAGCACTACCACTACGACGAAAATCAATCCACGGAACCAAAGGAAGACCTGGAAAAAAAATACAAACGCGGCATGTGAAGCGCTCCCTCCCCCAATGCCGCCGAATCCACAGGCCATGGGGGGGGGGGGGGTGGAAGGGTCCTAAGGGGGGGGGGGGCGGCGTCATGGGGGAGGGGGAACATGTTCCCCAAATTTGTGGGGGCCTATATCAGATGCCCACCCCATTATTTCGAAGCCTTGCCCACCAAAAATACTCAGACTGAGTGTATTTTGTTTCTGTATGGCAGAAACTTCTTCGAACAAATATTCTCCCACTTTGAATGAAATTCCTTCTTCGATAGTGTATGAATAGTTTTAGACACTACCCCCAATAGCGTGTACGCGTTTTCCCATGCTTTAATGAAGCTCTATAATTATGTGCGATAACCTATCTAGGTCCACAAGGAAACTCATGGTGAGGAGTATACCCATCACCAAGATTCACAATGAAATTGTCTCATGTCGAAGGAGGGTGACGGGGGGTGGTGCTCCCCAACCTTGTTCGGGGCAGTATTTGGGGGGGGGGGGGGGGTGTTGGCATTGGCAGTGGAAGCGACCGACATGAAGGACAGCTGTTACGAGATATGGCTACGGCTCATACGGCACTTACAATTTACACCCATCGTCTACTTGGTCGCTAGCGCAGGAAGATCGCGAACTGCATGAATCTTGATGCAGTTTGAATTTATCAGCTTGAATGAGATGAGGGAGTCCAACTGCCGTGAGAGCCGATAGGAGGGCCACGGCCCAGGGGGCCGGCTCATCGGCGGATTTCCGGTCCGCTTCTACCAGCCACCAACGTGCTCGGAGGCTAGCCTTTGGCCCTCCTGACGAGTGGGAGGAGTGGCGTGTTTCATGGGGGCAAACGCCTGTCATAGCTCCAATGCGAGAGTGGCAAGATGGCCGACCAATCAGCATGACCTAAACATATGCGAATACCCTCATTCCGTATTATTCTCAAATTAGTGTGGAGGGTACAGAACTGCAAACGATAATTTTCTAGATTTAGGGTGTTCCCTTTTTCCTGTGGGTATCAATATACAGTAAACTGATACAAAACGTGTTTTTCTTTTTCATCCAAAATCCAATATTTGTTTCCCTTCTAAAAGTAGAGATCACTGGCCGAATATAAGATCAGCTCTATCACTCTAATTTTGAAATACTGTGGACAAATTTGTCAGTAAACTAAATTGCTCATGCCGAAAAATAACCTTGGAGTTTATTTTCCAACTGCTGCATTATATAACACTCTTAACCAACCAAGTACGGATCTTTTATAAGAAAAATGATAAGTGATGCGGAAACTTCCAGATCGTATTCCGCTGCTGCAAGCCACATATAACAACGAGCGGGGCCGTGAACGGCAGCCCCATATAAGGAATCCCCTGGTGGACTCGTGAAGCAGTACGTCTAATAGTGTTCTAGATAGTGAACAAGCAAGAGGTCCGCCTCTATAATAGTGGCAGTGAGAGAGATCGGTGACTTGCTGGAATGCGGGTGTCGGGAGTGAACCAAGCAAGAGGAGCGTTACTACTGTAGTAGTACTGGTTGCGGGTGTGACGAGTCACTGATGCCCCAGCTGATATAACATGGTCGTTGATCGGAGGAGTTGGGAGACTTGTTGTCGGATGTGCTTGTGCTGCGTCCGATACCTAGTCTGTTAAAACAGTCGTTTGACGTTGTTAACCCCACACCATCTCGATGAGTCCCTCATTGTCAAGATGACGTCATACTAAATCGTGGGTTGCTCAACAACGCCTGTAGGGGACGTCGTTTCGTATCCACGCTTCCGTTCGCTGTCAATCTAAGTATGGGAGAAACTATGGGCAGACTTGGAGACTATGTTGGGCAACCAAAAACGAAGGCGAAGCTAGCCTAAGCCTTTTCCGGGTACAAGTTTTGCTACATTGACAGCCCATCCTCGGAATCAGCACAACCCCACCATTTAGAAAATAGTTAAAAAACGATAAAGGCGCGTCAGTTAGCCTATAGCTGCGTACGATAACTGACGGTCAACGTGACTGCCCTAATCTACCTCAAATTTTTCAATTGATCATGCCTACTACTACAGATTTTTGCTAATACCAATTTCATTGTCAGTTTATAACTTGTTAAAGAAGATATAGACTTCGGCCAGCATTGTTATATTAGATACTGACGTTACCAAACACTACAATATATACACTTGCTCGAAGTTACCCGCAAAGGGGGGTCCCAAGTTCCCCGACAAGCCTCACTCTACCCCTAGGTCAAAACCTGAACATTTTTAGTTTCAATTTTGAAGGAAGGAAAAACAAAAACTCAAGAAATAATGAAATGACTACACGAAAAAAAAAAAAAAAACACATGTGGCGGGCAGTGTTTACTCTCACCATCCCACGCAATCAGCGACCTTAGTATAGGGGGGGGGCGGAATAGGGTATATGGTATTCCCGACACTGCACAGGAAATGCCTGGACCACTGGGGAATAATTGCGTCGTGGGAAGCACACCCACTTAACCCAAATGCAAAACAGGGTTAGGACGGCAGGAACGCAGAAACGATCACTCCCCCAGCCAGAATTGAAAAAATGTAGGCTGTAATTTTTATAGGGGATTTTCGCTATAACAGAAGGTTGCAAATACTAGACTGTCGGGGGCAATAGGGCCCGTCGTGGGGTGTGCGAATTTGGTAGGCGTACCCATCGGTCTCCAGCCGAGCTGGGAAAAAATTCCCCGACGGAAAGGGGGGGCAGGATTCACCGAAACGGGAGGGGGGATAGCCCCGCTGCTGCACACCGCTGGCCGCAACCCTTGACAGCCCAGAGCCAGAGCTAATACCATCGACTGGAAAACTTCATATTCGTACCGTCCTAATGAGTTGTCGTTTTCTAATAGCCCATCGGAAATGAAATAGCAAAATATGTGATGAAAAAAAATGGCCGAGTGTAGATGATTCTTGTACGAGACGTAGGGCGGGAGAGGTTTCATTTTCTTTTTTCTGGGAGGGAGAGGGATCGGACCATGACCCCCCCCATTACCAAAGAATATCGAACACAATGGCTTTTCTTATCCAAGACACGTTTTTGTATTCCACAAGTGGGTTGGTAGCTGTTTTTCCAAAGTATTAAACCAACCAAGTGCATAGCAGTGTTGCCATTTACCCGTAAATTGTGCGTGATAACTATTACCAGGAATACACCGCCATCACATTTCACTATATTTTTACGGTGGTAAAAATGGGGGAATATTATGGTAAGGTAAAATATGAAATAAAAAATAACAATTACTTTTCCCATCGGTCGTTCCCACTGCAACGTTAGTTTCCTGGCTTCCTGGAAACAACACGTGACCTCGAAATTTATCAATATTTACAGACTTTCTGGTGGGTTTTTGTGCACAGAGTGGTTTTTTGTTAAACAAAAACAATGTTTTCCAACAGCCTTTTTGAATGTATTTCGTATTGCAGGGCAGGCAACAACCACATATTGCTGCAAAATGAGTGCAATTCATTCTAGTTTGTCTATACTTCGCGCATACATACCGAATGTACATAATCAAGTGGTTATGGTTAACGGGAAACTAGAAAAAATAAAAAATGTTTATCGAGGCTGTTGACCCCAAATAACAGGCCGTCATACAAGGAAACAAAAAGATGAGAGTAGAGGTCAAATAGTGAAGGACTAACTTGAAGTAATGACGGGAGTTATTTAGCGAGTAGATGACATTTTATCTTAGTGGCTGAATTAACGAATTTTGTGAATTGCGAAGTGTTACATCATTTGGCAGTGGTTTCCAGATTTTGTAGAAGAGAATTATGGGGAAAAAGAGTTCACCCGTGGATGTTGTTTGTGTCTAGTACAGTCAAGAATGAATTTTTTCTGTATAATCCAGAACTGGAGAATTTCCAGTGTTTACGATGTCGGGGAAACGTGGGTATAGTCAGATAGAACAATTCACATACTTGAAACTGAAGATATTACACATATTTAATATGGATATCACTAATCATGAGAAGGCCAGAATTTGTGCGGAGGGGCATAATTAGTTATGAGATTTGCCATGGAACTGGTGAGCGAACAACAGGCCACATAAACATTCTGCTTCCAAATTAATGCTAAGCTACCGTCTTTGTTAAAAGCCAATGGTAATGTAATATGACGGGATGTTTTGTATAATTTCTATTACTTGGGACAAAAAACTCTAGACCGAATTCCAGCAGATTTGAGTCCACCAATAAGGCACGATCAGCTACTATCGCACCACATTTGCCTGTTGAAATTTAAAAGGGGGGGGGGGGGTTCAAGGATCCCCATATACGGAGTCAAAGTCGAAATTGAAAATAGGTGTACTCTTGAAAAGCTTGACCGTGCCAATTCCCTAGATAGGATCCAATTAAAAAAAACCTACAAAAATTCTCAAGATAGTGAAGAGAACTATCAATGCTGAGTGGATTTATTTTTTTTTTTTGTTATCATGCGCAATTTTTTTTTTTTTTTTGGGGGGGGCATGATGTATAGGGTCCATGGGCGGTCTTCGCATCAGTCCCTTGTGATGATATAGACTCCTCAAGTTTCTCAAGAGTAAATTGAGATATTCCAACGAGGCAACATGATAGACTGCATTGGATCCTCATGCCTCCGGCAAATCACGAGCCATGGGTTATTGTTTCTTACAATCTCCGTTGCCGGGCTATTTCTTGTTTACGGTATAGGCCTACACGTATTACTCACTTTTCTCTTAAAATAGAGGTGTCGAATAAGGGCCCTAAAACATCTCCGTACGTTAGCACAAGTTAGGCTAGATGATTCGATTATATGCTTCATCTGTCCCATCACGACGATCGCGTAGTGTATTATAGATTCAGATTACGCTTACCTTGTGCGTATGATTTTTCATTCGCGATGGTTTGTTATATGTTCGTGTCTCATTTCTAAGTAAGTTTTCACACTGCTCTGTTTAGTACCGGAATATCAGTTCTTTGTTCGGCATCATTGACAAACTACAGTACAAAAATTTCTACTGTTTTTATGAAAAGTGTTGCAAGGGGCTATTTCAACCGACACCAATGTTTGTGATGAAACAGAATTTCGATGCACGCCTCTAAATTCCTGTTGCATGTCTCGTAGCTTATAACAATGATAAGCCAATGAGGAAGCCTTTTTGAAAAACAGAATATGTCCACGGTTTGGCTACAAAGTTTATTTTGACTCGTTGTTAGTCATTGCAAGTCGTTGAGTTGGTGATAGTTCGAAACGAAAGACCCTAAATCAAGACAACAACACTGCTTAATGGCCGCCATTTCTCCCACTCCAGGGCCTAAAGGTAGAATGTGCATACTGTAAAAATACAAGTACAATCCCATTGATCACGAGCTAATCGTTACTGGAGCAAATGAAAAAAATGATGGCTTTTCAAGCTAAACAAATTGGGATCTGAGCTGAGCTGCCTAAGCTAGTCCAGAAAGCAAAATTGTTCAGGTTTCCCCTCACCACTCTCCAGGACCTCACTGGAAAGTATCAGCTGGGAGAAGGATACTATTCTACAAGTGAACTTCCTCCATAATGTTTGTGGTGTTAACTCGAGTGCTGTGTTCGACACGGCAAGCCGGACATCAAAACCGCTCTTGTGAAAATCAGAAGTCGGTCTCCCGGCGACACGAAGTCGGTCTCCGGCTCGAGTTAGGTGAGAAAAAAATAATTGATTTAGCCATGACTAAGTATTTTCTAACTAAGAGGTGCCTCTGCTTGATGATGACTTCCAATAACTTCGGGCATCGTAGTGAGGAAGTTTCTCTGAGCTCAACTAGTGAAGACGTTCTTACGCTTCGTCATTGGGGCCAAGACTACGGGACCCGATTGACACGGGATGTGGTCAGTGATCTCACAGATGGAATGGAATTGGATTGCAATTGGTGATCGGGTGGGCAGCTTGCCTCAATGTGGTCGCCGTACAGTGTTGATCGGGGGTCACCGTATGAAGAGGTCGGCGTAAATCGCAGCTTTCCCATAGTAGTATGTGGATATATACGTAAGGCATTGGGTTGTGTTCCCCTAATTTGCATGGCAAACGGCATGTTTAAACGTTAGATTGGTCAAAATTCTAATTTGTAGTGAAGTTGCGATGTGCATTCTGGAATTCCAAGTGAAAGAACAAGGTTAATTTAATTTTAAAAAAAAATGAATGAAAACTCGTTCCACCTCACATGAAATAAATCAGATCCCGCCAACACTGGAAGTGTCTGGGATTATGGGGATATTAGGGTTTTGGGGTCTGTGAAGCCGCCGCCACGCCGCCGTCCCAGGCTCCGGCGCCGCCGCCTGGTGAAACTTAGGCGTTGAGCAATAAACTCTTAACGGCTTCATCCGAATGATTCTGAAACTTGGTACCACAGTCCGCCCCTAGAGAAATCTCGGATGGGCGAAAGCGGATATCACTGCAATGCTGGTGGCCGCTCATTTGCATAATTACGCGGAATTCATAATTTACGCGAAATTACAAATAGTCGGATTTGAAACGAAAACTCAGTGCGGTTCGGGACTCTAGTGATACCGGAAAATGTGAAAGTCATTTCATCGGAGGTCAAATTTGCGTAAGTTCAGGCGATTTTCCAAACTTTGTCAGACTTGCAACGAAACTTGGTGGATGGGGAATACATTTGTTACTGACCAGAGTAAAGGTATAAGGTCATCGTGGGTAAAATGTGCATTAATTAGGTGACTTTTTGTAACTTCCATCGATACACAGTTATGACGATATATTAGTATACTGTAAAACTACATTCGAAAAATCGACGAGTTTACATTACAGCGGCGGCGACAGCGGGAGCCGTGCCCCCCCCGTCGGGGAGCAAGCGGAGAAACCCGTTCGGGGAGAAGAGAAAAGTAATAAAAAAAAAAATGCGCACGTCGAGGAGTGCAGGGAAGTGATTTAACTATGAATGGACAGGTGTGCAAGTTCAGCCCCATCGGGCCAATTATTAAAATATCGGTACAAGCTCTGGGCTATGCAAGACACTTAGTTGACCTCCGATTTCATTTCTTGAACTCTCACCTACCAATAAAGGACACATTTCGTCACTTATGGACGATCACAACAGTTGTGGCTCACACAAGGTAAAATGCGAGAGCCTTTGACCTTGACCCCCGTATACAATTTGGGTTGACACCACACACACCACATGCACATGGGTTTATAGCTATGTATGACACTGGGGGCAGCCGCGAGTCAGAAGGCCCGCAGAGTAGAAGACCCGCGACGTCAGAAGGCCCGAGAGTCAGAAGGCCCGCGAGACCGAAACCTCAAAAGGGCCCGGAGTCAGAAGGCCGCGAGACCGAAACTCAAAAAGGGCCCGCGAGTCAGAAGGACCCGGAGTCAGAGACCCGCGAGACCGAACTCAAAAAGGGCCCGCGAGTCAGAAGCCCGCGAGTCAGAAGACCGCGAGACCGAAAATTAAAAGGGTCCCGCGAGTCCGAGGCCCGCGAGTCAGAAGACCCGCGAGACGAAACTCAAAAATGGGGCCCGCGAGTCAGAAGGCCCGCGAAGTCAGAAGACCCGCGGAGACGCAAACTCAAAAAGGGCCAGCGAGTCAGAAGATCCGCGAACCGAAACTCAAAAAGGGCCCGCGAGTCAGACAGGCCCGCGAGTCAGAAGACCCGCGAGGACCGAAAACTCAAAAATGGGGCCCGCGAGTCAGAAGGCCCGCGAGTCAGAAGAGAACGCGAGACCGAAACTCAAAAAGGGCCCGCGACTCAGAAGGCCCGCGATGTCAGAAGACCCGCGAGACCGAACTCAAAAAGGCCCGCGAGTCAGAAGGCCGCGAGACCGAAACTTAAGCCCGCGAGTCAGAAGGCCCGCGAGTTAGAAGACCGCGAGTCAGTAGAACTTGGAAACAGGCTGCATTTGTAACCAATCGTGCTGAACTCACTATTTTTTAGCACGCATGGAAACACGGGCTCCATGTATTCTTAGCTCATTTAAGATCAAACTTTAAAAAAAAAAATGAGATGAAAAAAAAATACATCTGGAATCAGACGAATATTCATTTTTGGGGGGTCAGAAAATTGAATTGTAGATGAGGTTCGATAAGTGGAAGTATTGGGTGTTAAATACTTGCATTAAATACACACATTGTCAATGCAGTGAAGGTCAGGCCAAAGTCATTGTGTGTATATGTGTCTGTAAGAGGCAAGAGCTCAGGCAGAGGGCTGTGGTAACAATATTCATGGGAATAGTTTAATCTCCCGTATTAATTGGCCATCTGCCAAGTTATGGTTGCCAAGTAGTGACCATTTCTCAACATGCATTACCAAATAGTATAATAGCTCATGGAATCTACTGCGTAGGTCCACCTGTGTGTATGTATTACACAATCTACTGTAGGAGTGTTTAGGAATGGTATGTTGGGATCGATGCCAAGCTTGGGCTGGCATTTGAATCTGCACTACGTCGCTATGTTATGTACGCATTGGAATCGGCACAGTGCCGTTCTCAGTATCGTTTAACAGACAACCTG
>JAODTK010005087.1:0-193091 GCA_026419785.1 Sclerodactyla briareus | reverse complement strand
AACCATTTATTGTAGTTAAGGAAAGGTTTAGAACTTAATCATTCCCCATATCGGTTTTTGACATGTGAGGATTACCTAATTACCCGCAATGAAATAGATCCCAGGTCTCTCCGTAACTGCTTTCAACTTCATGTGGGCTGGCCTTCGAGTTGTGGATTGTGTTCGAGTTGGCCACTCTAATCTAATAAATAATCATGCAGTTCCATAGTATGTTGTTGCTGTGGGCCAATAACAATAAGTAGGATCGCCAAAATGAGCCCTGAGTGTCAACTCTCAACAAGTCGTATTTGTGGTTGTTCTCGTCAATATGACTCGGGCTAACCACGTCGACTTGTTGTTGTTTTGGTCATATGCCCTCGGTCATCCACGGGTCATTGCTTCTAGTGACTGTCAGGCCGATGACGTCATTGACAGGAAGCCTCTTTTCGCCTACATTAATGCTTTTCCCCCGAATCTTTGTAAACTCATTTTATAGACCCTTGAATATTTGTGCGGTATTCCATGCGTTCAAACGCCACCAGGGCGGCTGTAACATAGTTAAATGGCCGTTTCGAACCATAACCGTCAGCCCGGTTATAAAGAATTGGATGTGTTCCGTGTAAGGCTTTCGTCGTATGTTGCCACCTTACGGTGGATTCCGGACACTTTGCGTCAAGCTGCCTACTCAAAATACCTAAACAAACATCCCCATACCCACTGACTAATAAACAATTACCAACCAGTCCAAACCCCCGCAACTTAACTCGACCTATTCATCCTCGGAGCCCTTTATTGTCTCCCACAAGTGACCACCCGCTTCCTAAAGTACTGTGTCTTTAGTGTGACAATTATAAGGGCAAGGGTCCCTGAGATAGCAAGTTAAAAACCAGGTAGGTAAACGCGGGACACACCAGAGACACACCAGGGTCCTGCAGGGACAAACTGCAATCGAATCGGAATATTCAGTAAATGATACAAGCAAAGAGGACTGAAACGCATATAGCCGTCACTAAGTACCCATACGAATTTGTACCTCTTCGGCGTCACAATATCTGCCACCCCCAAGAAACTTGCAGACAGCAAAATGGTCGCCTACCGTCGTTTTTTTCTTCATAAAAGCTCTACGTAAATGAATGTCAACAACATAGGATATTGTTTTGCACACCGTTGAAATGGATGATACAGGCAAGACATGATTTCTAATCTATCCCTTACCGTAAGTTCAGTCAGCTGGCTTGGGTGTACATCCAGTCAAGAGACTTGTTTGGGTACTTATCGGGCCGATGATAGAGATACTGTCCATGCAGTTTTCCAATATGCAATGGATAGGTATATTGTTAACCATATCATATTCATACCCAAACGCTTCATGGTTCCGCTTGACGATGTGCGACAGTGTCAACTGGAATGATTACTAAACATATTCAGTGTTCACCGTAGGACACGTTGTGGGATACTATCGGAGGGATGAGCGCAATATCCCCCACCCCCACTCCACAACGTCAGATGCTTAAGCATCAGTGTCTCGAGTAATCGGGGTGTTGCTCCCAATATGTCCTTTGGGGATCGCATCAATGTCTGTTTGAACTAATGAAGTTATTTGAAGGGAACTAATCGACTTCCGCAAGCTCTCGACTCGGTGTGTGTCCTGATTCTTTTGGAGGATCCTCGAGCGCGTGGGTGTGCCTACTGTTTTTTGTACCCAATATTCTCTCTGATTTACGGACTTAGAATGATTTGTAGTGTGCTGGTGGGTGTTTATCCATTCACTTCTCCCCGTTCACTCGAGTAGGGGTGCTGCTAACTACAAACGTCTCCACATCTGTATGGACTAGATTATATCTCCATAGGGTCACAGTTATCCACCCCGAGTGCGGAAGAGTATTTTGTCACATCAGTGTTTCTGGTTTCGTACTGCGAATGAAATGATGCATAGTTGCCAAATTCGGGATTCTCCAGAGGACACCTAGTCGGGAGGCTAATACGTCGAGGCTAGAGTTGGTCTACTGTAGGGTAAAGTAACCCACGATTATGGGTCTACCAACATCTATATCATCCTAATCTATATTCATCTATAGTTCATATATGTCCTCACCTGAGAAAAACGAAAAAACAGACACTGTATTCGCCTAATTTTCCACGTAGCCTATATACTCGACACTAGTGATATAGCTTAACTAGCCTCACATCCCAGTCCCTCCAGTCCCATACACTGTACATATGGTGACTTGAGCTACCAAAAGATAAACTGTCGGATTATACGTTTCATGAAACGATATCCGCACTTTTAATATGAGGTCGTACACCAGTTGGGTACTCTTGTCTTATCACGCTGTCAGCAAATGTGATAGTCTATCGAAACTCATAGTAACCCCCAAACCATTAACACCATTTCGGTAATCTCTTACCAGTTTGTTCGGCGAGGGAAGGGTCACCCAATGTGTTTCAACACTTTGTGGCAAGTCATTCCCGTTCCCCCTTGCGAAAAGCAAGCACGTGTTGTTTTAAACTGAGCCCATGTTTTAGTTTCAATTACACAACTGCCCCTCCCGACAAGAGACAGCGAAATCTTTGCTAGGAACACTATTGGGTCCACTCGTGGGAGTGCAACCGTCAGAAACGCACCTAGCCACATCAACCCGTCGCTTCCTCAATCACCGGCCTCCGCCAGACAAACGACAAACGTGATCCAAATCACTCCCAACTGAACAGAACATCAAACGTAATACTTCAATTGTATTCCGACATGGCATTTGCGAGAGGTACTTCAGCAGTTTCAATATACTGTACGTACCATAAACTATAGGATTTTCAATAAACTGTGAGTGGCTTATTAGGCTATTCCTGGTCAAAAAAGATGGCCGCACACTATATTCGGGACGATAGTGATCAAAGCTAATCGATGGACAAAGTGCTAACTGGGACCGCGGTAATCACAATAATATTTACTTTATGATTGGTTGTGAGGTTGTTACGGAGGTGATTTAGACTATGTTACATTTTGGCGCTCTCCCATGATTTGAGGTTGAGAATAATGCATTCAAATGTGGTGAGCTCTAATTCCTGTTCAGTTTTGTTCCGCAAACGGTCAGAAACGGCGTGCCCGGAATATTTGAGAAGATGACCTTTCCATGTGTGCGATGACTTGGTCTATCAGAAGCTATTAAAGTATCCGAATGGTAAACAAAGGGCCTAGATCAATTTACTGGTGGCAAAACTCGACGCGCTGCGCAAACAATGACTACGTGACATAATCCGTAACCACGATAGAGATGTTAGATCTACGAGTTGGTGTGGTTACAATCAACCCGCCCCTCCCCTTCATTGATGAACAGGGCACTTCCAATTCTAACACTATCACTGCTGCCTGAGGTTGTGAATTCGCATTGGGAGATTTTACCTGCACCAGTTGGCCTTCAAGGGCTGGGGTGGCTCGGTGAGGATTTTTATAAGGTATATTTGCTCTAGGAAACCATTACATATTTGTTGTTTCAGCACTTTAGCTCTCATGTATTTTTGTTGGCTTCCATTGGGTACGCCATATCACTGCGCCGAATTCCGGCGACACAAATATCACCTATCTCCTGCGCGACCTCGGTGCCTGAGCTGTTGTTTGTGTTTTAATACAAGCATGGCTTAGCTAGTATTTTTTCACCAAGGCTGACTGGGTGTCCCATCCCCTTCAATTACCTTTTCGTTTTTTTTAATAAACGATCTCACATCCAACAGGATCGACATCTGCTATCTATTATCTAGGTCTATCTATCTATCTATCTATCTATCTATCTATCCTATCTATCTATCTATCTATCTATCTATCTATCTACTAATCTATCTATCTATCTATCTATCGATCTATATGCTTCGTCCAGTAGCACTACGAATAGTCCTCGGGCTTTGCAAACTCACAAGTAATGACTGGGCTCCACCGAATGAGCTGATCTGCCTCCTCAAAAGGTAGCGGCTCTAAACACTTGACTGTATTACCACTATAATCATTGCCCAATGTAGTTCTTACCATGTACTGCATTTGGCGATGAACATATCAATTTAGGGTTAATATCCAAAATAGTCCTTAAGACTAATGCGCCTCAGGTCACTGCAATATTTATTGGGTGAAAGAAAATATTGCCTTGTCTAAATGCGATAGGGTACTTTCTCCGAGGCCCTATCACAGGAGTTTGTACCATGCAGTATTGAATTTCTTTAAAAACTATGCCCGTCATTACTCAGCAAACCCCTTCAATATAATTCAATGAAACATCCTAATGAGGTAATTAATCCAATCGAATTATGCCCGTGGAAATTGTATATATTCATTTTACAATTGTTTTACTTTCGTAGTGTGGTAGCTTATACCAACTTTTCATAATCCACAACGCATCCGAAATTGGGAAAGCTTACAAAGACATTCAGGAGAAAAAAAAAAAACTTCTTCAGAAATTTGGGTCCGTAATCCTCCACTCGCAAGAAACCTCAAGCTGGCGCTACTGGCTGTTGGATTCGAGCAGGAGACATCGTGGCGCTACCCTTCGTTAGGCTACGCATAGAGGAACGGATTTACACTATCTGTGATTTGTAATAATTGAAGTGATATAAACAGCCATATATACAATGGTCAACACGATGGCTGGGAACAAAGACCTATTACCGTATAACGTTCCTTCATGAGGGCTATGGATGTTACACTTCTCACTGTGATAAGTTCATGTTACACCATCAGATAAACTGGTCCTAACAAGTGGTTCAAGGACACAGATGGATATGTTTTGTGATCATTATACTCAGCTTCTATTTACAATGGCTAACACGGTGGCTGAATGACATGGCCATTACAGTTAAAGACCCTTCGGTGAGCTAACAAGGTGGCATGAGGGGATTCCATGAGTGAAATACAGCCATGGACAAACTGTCAGCACAAGGGTGGATGACTGAGGCATTCCATATTAGAAGTATCTTAAATTTAATTAGCTACATATATATGACTTGCAACCGAAATACGGTCTGTGTGCCTCTATGACCTAGTAGATCAAGAAAACAAAATATACCCGTTGTACCATCTAAGAACACTAACCTGGCGTTGGGCTGGATTGACTTCAGTCAAGTAATCAATGACATGCCTCCCCTGACCGACTAACCCTTACCAATACTTTCTTTTTTCGTTCCAATAGACCGAGTTGGCTGATACTGTAAGATGACTCAGCGCCCTCCGCCCTCAGCATTAAGCGCAAGTATCCAATTACACACATTCTAACCACGGATCAGCCCAGTCGCTGTGGCTCAGACCATGGATCGGGAGTTTGTCAGTTCGAATCCGGTCGGTCGTCCTTCCGGTGGCGTCGGTTGGATTTTGAGGAGCTCCGTTGCCTCGTTCTACCCGGTCGTTATTGGGAACCTCTGAGAGGTAACTTGTGATCACAAGTGTGCTGATTACAGCATGTGATGACATGTCCCCGGGATATTTGTTAGGGGGTAAACTGTTGACGGTTGCCAGAAGTGATAGCTTCGAGTTTGAACTCTGGTGCGACGAACAAGTTACTGCTTGGGTGACGCAGGGGGAAATGTCCTGTTTAGGCGCTTTCTTTAATATGATAACGTTCTGGACCGCACGCACTCTGGAGGATGTAATAGAATACCGTTTTGATTTGACTTAAGTGACAGGGCGGGTAAATGATGAACACTAACAGCCGCCCACGACTAAGAACACTTAAACACTTTCTTGTCCTCTTATCTGTTTATAAAATTTGAAATCCCATTATTTTGATATTATATATAATATGATGGGACGGTACCAGAATCGCATTTTACCACTGGTGCCATCGAACAAAGCAATTTCTGCTGTACACTATCATATCAAAATGAATAGTCTCAATCATCATTTTTCGGATTAATTCATTTTCAAAGAAAAAAAAACTTCAACCAAAACGTTTCTCAGATTTCCCGCTCAAAAGAGCCTCCGCCATTCTACATTAATGAGATAAATACATGTTTATGTCTACAATTGATCGCTGCATGAAAACTGACAGTACGTGAAACCATAATACTATATGTCATATAGTGTGTTGCGCAAATGCGACAGCTGCAAAAGTGATGACATATGGCAACTAATCCTCTCATTTGAACATCCCCATTAGCTCAGCTATATAAACTCGCGTTACCCGATACAGTCTGATGAAAGTCCCACCGTTTGCTGTAAGCCTGATAATGATCGCGTTTAATCTTCTCATATAAAGGGGGAGTCTACACTCCAAACAATTAATTGTATAATTTACAGACATTTACTGGCCCTCTGCTTGCAGTAATGCACTGTGATTTTTCATTAACTACTGTGAAATTACAGTGAAATGATTTACTATAATTTTTACTGTGAAATTTACAGTAGTTTTACCGGTAAAATTTACAGTAATCAAAATGGCAGCAGAGTTTGCCATTATTGAATGTAAATTCTCCAGAATTGTTTGACAGTGTACCTTTTCCCTCCTTGCTAACTACTTGCTTGCCTGTGACAGCTTTGGCTACCAAGTCCATCGTAGTCTACATTGCGTAGCTGTCCCAACGTCCCTAGGCATACTAATTCGACATGGTCTATGACTGGACAGAGGTTTACATTTAAACTGACCCGTGAAGTTCATGTATTGGAAGAATTACGCACTCTCTTCCGAGCAAGTCAGATGAGTAACATTTCAGTAACATAAGAAAAGAGTATTAAAATATCCTTGGCAGGTCACGTATAATCTTAATCTTTGAGGGATTGCATCTTCGCTGAAATTGTTATAGCAACTAGGACTTCGAAAGTGCCTCATATCTATAAAAAAATGGTGACGCTGGAATCACCCACGGTACACAAATTAATGCGAGCATGAAACGATGAAGTTTTCACCCTCTCCCTGCAATGTTGTGGGGATAAAACTAGCTCGCCCTCACTGGTGGGTTAACCGGTAGAGGCTTAGACGTGTCGGCATCCGCCCTCCTTTTACCTGGGTGTGACACCACCGTCATGCTCAGTGTGGGGGGGAAAGATACCTGTAGATGATTCCTGAATCGACTGCCATGTCAAGCTCGTGCTGGCAAGAAAGAAAATTGCTCTCAAGAAGGCGGAAGGTAGTTTTGTGATTCTAGTTTTGGAACTGACAGTTTGTACCATTACATTCTGTTTGTTTGCAGCTCAGTGTGTTTGTATGTCAAACAACTCTGTGATAAAGTTTAGGTTTCTGCAGTTTCTTCTCTATTTCTAACCATAGTTTTTGCTCTGCCGGGTTCACCAGATTGAAGACAAATTGTGAGCGTGGAATTTAATACTCGCATCTCTCACGGCTCATCTTTTCACTCATTCCTTCTTCTCCATGTTTTTTAATATCTATCCCAAAGCTGAATTAATCTCACTTCTTACTTGCAAATGGGTTTGAGTGAGTAAGGCAAACATACAGTCTTGTGCGTGGTATGTCTTTGATTCCGTCCGATGAATCATACCGCAAGCTATACCCGTGATCAATCCGGAATTGCAGTTTCCAAGTCCGCCCATGAACGTTACGCTCACATGTCAGCGAAACCGTTATCTCTCGCTGTGATGAGAATCTCATCTACTGATTCATTATATTCTCTAACAAACTACAAACTATTTTCATGCGGTATGTTCAGTAACTTGAGATGTTTACTTTTGCCTTTCTATAACATAACCACTTCACTACAAATTAAGACCTTTTTCTCTATCCCTTGCAAATTGGCCCACGTCAACCAATACTGTATGAGGGGACATAACACAAACCGTGTCGATGTGCTTTGTTGTGTACTTTGATATAATTACTTCGTGGTGGGTCCTTCCAGAAAAAAAAAAAAAAAAAAACAACCAAAAAAAAAGGAGAGAAGGAAAAAAGAAAAAAAAAAAAAAAAAAAAAAGACAAAAAAACCCCCGGCCCGTGGTCTGGTGTCGTTCGTTTTGGTCGCTGGGCAATCTGTGTCCCTGAACTTCTGTACTTCCAATTCCCTCCGCTGGTTAAACCTGATGGCTCTTTGTCCCGTGACGGCCATCTCTAAGCATACTTTTGCCGAGCTATTCTCGCTAATTCAACTATGACCCAGATGCTCATCCTCCTCCATCTTTTTGCCAGCTTTAGTGAAACGATCTTGATGTCGTTTTCACCCCTAGTTTTTAGACATTAATAAAGCATCTGGTCCTCCTAACTTGCGCCTATCCTTAGCAACTTTACCGCCTCTGTTTACTCTATGGGATGCTACTTCTTCTGTGTGGAAACATGCTCATGGTCTGCCAGTCCCTAAGAAGGGTGACAAATCCAACCCCTCATTACGGCCGATTGCCATCACCTCGGTTCTCTCAAAGTTATGGAAACTGCTAGTTAACAAGCTGTTTTTGAACTTTATCTGGGAGTGAGTTTCACTCTCTCATCAGTGGCCACCAGTATGGTTTCCGGCATGGCCGATCTACTCGGGACCTATTTTTTTGGGTGTGTCACCAATCAGTGGGCCATGCCCATTTGAGTTTTTTCGGTGAAAGTCGGGCTATTGCCCTTGATATCTCTAAGGCGGACTCCTTTGCCGCACTAATTCATTTGGTTTCAGCTCCCTCCTTACTTTCTTGGACTGCCAGTTTTCCTTACAGTCGCTCTATCTCTGTTCGGGCTGATGGTGCTCTCCCAAACGACCTTCCTTATTAATCTGGTGTTCTTCAAGGTTGTGTTTTCTCTCCTACCTCTTCTCGTTTTTATCATTGATCTTCTTAGCTCTACCTTCTATAGTATTCACTCTTTGCTGTGGTTCTACCCTTCACCACTCTCTGTGCTTTCCTCGTCCCCAAAGCGGAACGATTTTTGTCTATAACCGTTCCCGGGAGTGCCAATCAGCTGAACAATGATCGCCTTCTGTTTTGAAACTGGGGGCACTGCTAATCTGGTTCCCTTCAACCAATCTGAAACTCAGACCTGCTTGTAAAGTAAAGTAAGATATGGATTTCTTGACTTTATCTGGTTTCCCAATATTTTGCTAGCTGCGTGAGAAGCTTGGAGAAAACACAGGTCCTACGAGGTGCCTCAGTCCTTGAACTGTCTCGAAGGACGCTGAATGGTTGTCAATGAAACTTTTTTTGGAACGGAAAAGCAGTGCATTCCCTCATCATCAATTCTGCAATTAGGCAACTACGAACACACACGGTTTTATTGATTAGGATGAGGTCGGTCAAAGTAGGGGGTAACAAATCGTAGCGATAGATTCTGGCCGCCTGTTATGACATGTAACTGTTTCAATTGTTCGAGAACAATAACCCGAGTACCTGTTCATTTTTCGAATTCATAATTATTCAATTATGTCGAAGAAATGCCTTGTCCTTTGAATTTTATTTTTCCAAGACTGTTAAATCAAATAAACCAATGTTAAATGCAATAACAGACCGGTGGGCAGTTGTATAAAACTACAATATTGCTCCGTCAATTGAGTTATAAGTTAATTATGAAACATTTATTAGATTAGAAATGCCCCCCCCCCCCCCTCCGGCGGGTATTAAAGAAGTCTGCCAATAGTTTCATAGCTAATAGCCAATAAGCGTCTTACAGATTTGCTCAAACTAGCACAGTGAAAAAGACATATGAAACCTGGGGAACTTGGAGGTTCTAGCCGGTGGCCTCTTTGAGATGTTGTCAATGTTTCTTTCGAGAAATTCAGCTGTAGTTTTTGTTTTCGTACATTTTTTACATTGACTTTATTATAGAGAATCCTGCGGTTTCCCCTCGATGTCACAAGGCAGATTTTGCAACAGCTGATTGTCCTCACCGGTACACTCGAATCTGGCTGTAAAAACACTTTTTTTTTTTTTTTTTTGCTCTACGTGTCACTATATGTAGTGAGTGGAATATACAGGGGCTCATTCATATTTACATGCCATTGGCCTTTACGATACTATGGTAGATGACGACTGTGACATTGATGATCGAAAAAGAATAACAACACAGTAGGGCTACCTGCTTTCCACAACACACATTGCTGCAAAATTCCTTGCACGCTATACGTTCCATGTACGCGTTGTTCAATTCTCGCGCTCGCAGTATATATATATATATATATCCATATATATATATATTATATATATATAATATATATATAATCTCGTAATATTATATATATATAATAGATATATATATATGGGTCTATATATATATATCACATGCGGCTTGGCGCAAAACACGTGCAGTCAGGTATAGCATCCAGCTACTCGTGATGGTCATTCAGTCTGGCTCGAGTGAGGTGAATTTTGAAGTCATACCATCATGTTGTGGGAACCAGGCATGATCAGAGTACAAATTAAGAAGTATAGACATTGTATTAGCCAACATCTTCGAGTAGAGAAACCCCGGTCATAGTTTTTGTTGGAAGGGTGAGGAGAAGAGGATGGGGGATTAAAAGTATATAAAACACTCCATAAGTGGATACCTGGGGTACGCAGTCTGTTCGCATCGGTTCTATAGCTGGCACACAACAAAAAAAAAAAAAAAAAAAAAAAAAAAAAAAAAAAAAAAAAAAAAACAAAAAAAAAAAAAAAAAAAAAAAAAGAAAAAAAAAAAAAAAAAAAAAAAAAAAAAAATAGTGGTGCATCCTATGTGGAAACCGTTAATTCTATATATTAATTATTGCCTGATATCTAATTAGGCCTTACAACTTTCAGAAATAAATTCAGACCAGCATCAGCCAGAAGTACATCGCACTTGGCACCGGAAAATCTAATCACCCATAGGGCACTGAAATGTTTCAAAATGGTAAATATATCATAACGCTCCATGTAGGGCCTCACCCCATGTCCGCTGTCACTCCAGACTATTCCGATTCGTTATGAACATTAGAGTATACATCTTATTACTTCTAACATGCGATGGTTACTATGCTGATACAGCAGAACAAAACTAGAATACTATCGAGACGTATTAAGCCACTTCTTCGTGTAGAGAAAATATCACCTCAGTCCTTAGATTTGTATTTGGGTGGAGGGGTGGGGGGTGGGGGGCATGCAGTATATTACACCATCCAGCAAGTAGGATATCAGGTGTACGCTGCCTGTTCGCATCGGAACTATAGCTGCACACATCTAGTAGTGTACCATTGAGAGCCGTTAATCCTATATATTATTATGTAACGATCTAATTGGGCCTTACAACTTCCAGAAATATATTCAGACAAACATCAGACATAGTGTTATCGCACATTGACCACAGGAACATCAAACTAATATTATAGGGCTAGGAATGTTTAAGAATGTCAACATATAAGAACGCTTCAGTTATCTCGCCCATTCCACTGTCAACGGTATATTTTAGAGTATACATCGTTATTAATTCCAACATGTATGTGAGGTCATGCATATTGGACCCACCGACCGTCCAAATAAGTCATATAGAGTGGGGTGATTGTACAAACTTAAATAGGTTTCGGTTGACAGGGTGCACGATTGACATTATTTTATACCAGTGACATTAACAGACGGACACCTTGCTCCTGTCCATTATAGTAAAAATAAAGAATAAAACATGGCACATCCTTCATTACGACATGAATTCGAATACACAGGTTTTGTAATTAGCAAAGTTGATATCGGCAACCCTTCACTGCGTAATCAACTGACCGGCATTCTAGTTCCATACTAGATACACCCTTCTTACAGACTTTCATCCTGTTTGTATCATACACCTTCATTCACATACCTGTAGCCCACTTATTTTTTGTTACAGGCGCACTCTCATAGCAGATCGCAAGTACCAATATCTCATTCATATCGATCGTGCAACATCGGACGCTATTGGACGGAGCGATTATTTTATTGCACGTGACGTATCCTATACTAAAATAACATAAAAAAAACCGTGTCATCCGACAGGTACTCCTAGACAATCAATTACAGCAATACTTCCGCTCGCACCTCATCTTGTTTCCCTATAACTTACAACTTTCCACCGTCTCTTCTCTCTCCTCTCCCCACTGATGAACAACACCAACCAGCCACGAGAACCAGTCAGATAACAAGGCCAGGGTCGGTGCAGTGTGGGTCTCAAGTACCCCACTGCTCTCACTGTACTACTTTCCCTGTTAGCATAGTGACGTCATCACCCCCATTGCAGATAGGCGACCCTTGTTTGATATTGTACGCTACACTCGTAAGTACCACTAGAAAACCATACTCTCGGTCTCTATGACATTAGTGTGACCCCGTGACGTCATACTCTCTGAGTACAGCGGAGCCAAAGATCGCGATGAGGACTCTTCTTCAGGCTCACCAACTGGTTTACGGGAAGATGTGATAGCAGTTATCCAGGATCCACAGGTACGTCCTCATCTCTAATGAAGTGACTGACTCTACAGATTCATACACTGAACCAGCAAAATGAGGGTGTGCATAACGAAGACACTCTTACCTACTGCAACCTGGGTGGAGTTCCTTACCGAAACACCTGTTTGATATTGACATAACGCAGGAACGTGCGGTCATCACCAGAATGTATGTTCTCCAGGGTTTCCTTAACAGCTTCACTCAATTAACCAAATCTGACTCACGCCCTCACCCGCCCGTCGTTGGTCAGTTAGATTCAAACCTGTTGGAGGTTAATAGTTCTTACAGTTCCAACCAGTGTCTGTTGGGTATCAGTGATCAACACCGTATGGAGACAGCTGAAACCAGATGGCGCTTTAGCGAGTAGAGGGAAACCTCGGTTAGCAGTGGTGATAATCTCACCCGGCTCTCAAAAACATATACAATAGAAGTTTCAAATTATAAAGAACCAATAAGACAGTAAAAACCCGCCAAGGAAAGTCGTTAGGCTGGACATCAGGAAGGCGAACGACAAAAAGATACTCTTTGACGACAAAGTTGAAGAGTTCTCGGAGTAGGTAAACCTCTCGGGCAAGATTTTGGAAGATGGTAATGACGTGTCAAGTTCGCATATTAGTGTCCGCACTCGTTCTATCTTAGCACGGATATAAGGAGGAAAACAAATTACTGGGTATTTCAGCTTCGGGATAATAATGACCCGAGTGGGAAATCGACTTTCGTGGGCCACACCACACGTCACAGGCCGTGAGGGTGGAACTACATCATTGATATAAATAAATCGGCAGAAGAAGAAACTCGTCAACGAGTCTTTTTGATAGGCAATAGTCGGAATGTTATAATTTGTTGAAATACTATAATTCACTGAGTCGACTTTTCACTCAAAATTGAACACAAAACCAACAACCAAAACATATTATAAGGTGGCAGTATCAATTCTTTGTTCCTTAACTGATGAAGTGATCCTTGAAGCCAGATCGAGGCATACTTATAATCCCAATGACACTCAAGAACTTGAAGCAGTTCGATGAACCAGTAGGCACTGTTCCTGATAACTTGATAAGCTTGAACATCGAGTATCTGTCTTTCCACTGAATATATGGTAATAGTCACTCATCAAACACAGATGCCATTCCATTTATTTATTTGGATTTCTCCGGTTCAGAAGGCCAGGGAAGCTCATAAAGGAACTATGGCGTATGGGTCGGGATGGCACGGCGATTACCGCCTCCTCTCCTCGGCTAGTGCTCAGATAGTGATCGAGGCAAAATTGTAAAGCAATTCCCACCTGCGCCCGGGCCCCCATTTACTTGCCATCCAACATGGCGATCAGTGAATCCAGGGACCTGACCACGGATCTAGGGGAACGGAATCCGAGTAAACGTGAATGCTCAGAGCCGACCGATGAGATTAATGCAAAAGAACCAGTACCCCAGGATGTCCGTTTGCACCAGAGCGACGCTGAAGTGAAGACCAAGACCTAGCCATCGCAACTGCAAGTACATCCCTCTAGAGGGAAAGTCCGGTTTGGACTATGGGAGTTCGAATCCAGAATGTATCGCTGCAAAGAGTCACTGATCACACAATTTGTCGGTCCTTTTCCCCGCCTATGTGTCAGATATAGGGACTATACGGAGTTCGGACGTGTAAAAAGTGGAGGATTCCCAGTTAAGAGTCGGAAATTGTCTCAATGAAATGTAGTTTATACCTGTAGCAGAATTATAATATACATATGGATGCAATCCCCCGGTCGCCGTTTCATAACACTATGACAATATCGGGGAAGTAGATGAGATTTACCCAGGGTATCTCAATGACACCGTCAGGGGATCTCAAAGTGCGTCGAGTTGATAGCTTTTCAGCATACAGATAATCGAACTGAAGCCAAGCACGCACGAAGATGAAAGTGATAACGGCATGAAGCTGGCTCATTAATGTAAATTAATGGAATTCCAATGTTGTGCTTCCTCAGTTTTCTCAGATTCGGTACAACTGCATCAACCGGGGACATTAGTTACTATGTTATACGAAAGTGATTGTGACATTGTTTGAGACTTTTTTCTCTGTCCCCAGGGATAACTTGAGCGAGATACTCATCTCAATGGGTCATTCCCCGGTTCCAATGAGCACCTATGAGGCAAACCTTGTACAGATGAAAGCATTTGAACTGGCTGTGGGTCTCGCGTTTGTTATACCAATACCACTGGCAACTATTAAAAGGCATTTGAATATGTGTTCTGTGAATCTGAGCACATCATCATTTGTATTCTACAGGCTTACAATAACCCGTATATTAAGTTGGTAGACCCGGATATCATGATTGTGCCAGTGCCAGATTGGGTTTTTTCCCAATATCGTACTTGTGATAAAATCTGGCATTTCATTGGACTTACTGATATCAGTTACTTCAAAACTGACTAGCTTTCATGACTAGTGAGGTCATGATTCATTACCCGAAGAACCCTTGACACAATTTTCTGGTGTGCAGATTTTCCTCAACACATATGGTACTCGGAGAAGAACTTCGTCAAACATTCCAAACAGGCTCTCCAGTTCAAATATGCTGTTCATGGGTTTTCTAGTTGTTGAATTACGATGGAGTGTAAGACACCGCCAATGCTGTATGACCCACCCACAAAATGTACGCCGACTTGGGGTTTCACTTTTTTGTTTCTGGAATCCCCCATGACCACACCCACAGGCACACACGCACAAAACACACAACATGTACACACATGTCATTGCTGCCGGACATCCCTCAAAAGGAAATCAATATACTTTTCCTTCGCTTACCCATCGTTCTCCTTAATTTTCGTGCTGGTCCTCAAATTGGCTTTGTGCTGCACCCGGCAAGTAAAGAACGTCCTCAAAATCTGACTATGAGGTGTTACAATAGTTCTTCCTTCTCAAACTGAGCATATGACACACTCTGATTATTTAAATGAAACCACCCTTATCTGTGAATAACAACTACTGACTACGGTATGTTGGTGTAGGGAAAACATTTGCATAATTTCGATGAAGTATTGCCAAGTCTAAAAACTACACCCTATCAGTCGAGTAACATTTGTGATTACGCGAATTGGGGCCAGTATTGAGAAACGCGTGTAAGGAATGGTTGACACAGTAGCATACAGTGTTGACAACCCGCCAGTGGACAACATGCACAAACCGGGGCAAAGATGTCACAATATTTTCTGAGAATGGCACTATATCAGAAATGGAGATGCAATGCCCATAAACAAATGTGTGGAGAAACTTGTCCCCATAAAAATGTGTTGAAAAAAATAGTTCATCTATCCATCCCTTCATACCTCATCTATCCATCCAACATTAATCTATCGCATAGTCTGTCCGTCTGTGTTCGTCCAGTCCGTCGTCCATCAATTCATCGGTCTCCTTGTCCATCGTCATTCGTCCGTCGCCTTGTCTGTTTGTTTAATCGTCTGTGTGTATGTGTGTATGTGTGTCTGTAACTCTGTCTGTTCCGACGGCTATTAGAGGCGCATACAAGCTCTCATGTGAAAACCTGCCAAAAATAAACTGCAAAATCCTTTCTCTACAGGTTGTTGAGATACTAAGATAATTGGCAGTTATCTGGAACTAGGTGGTTTAGCTTGGATTTCATGATCGTCAACGGAACCCGGACACCATGTTTATTGACCTGTGGATCCTTAAAGGAATACAATGACCATAATAATAATTGTATGGGCGGCGATCGTCTCCTGAAGTGGGGGGTATGTTAGTGAGACTATTTGAGCGGCGCGCCACCAATGTGTTGGCGCGGAGCCGAGTTGAAATTTGGGAATTACAAACCCTCTAGGTGGCCGGAAACGGCAATTCTCGTTGGTTTCAAGAGGCATATACCCAGCTCTAGAAAAGAGATATCATGTCAGAAAAATCTCATATTCAAATTCCAATAGTTTTTCTTAAGTTTTTTTCGGGCATGCACTACCTTCGAATTTCGAGGGCTCTCTTATATTACCCATGGGGATACCAGCTCAATATGCTATTACATGCCTATGCATATGAAGTGAGGTGTATTACAGTCCTTTTTAGATCATCATAAGCAAAGCTTTTTTATTTATTCTATGCTGCGTGATGTGGTTTACAGGGTGTGGTTTTACGGAACGTTCCTCTCCTTTTACAGAAGTTGTATATTCAGGTATATCATGCACGACAACACTGAGCACGGGAAAAGCGTGACCCCCACCCCCCAGTCCTCAACCCGACCGGCCCCACACCGACATCCACAGCCACAAAGGTACGATGTAACTTTATTCAAGGCTTCCAACCCGCTACCCATGCTCAGACTAATTAGTTCCGATTATTGTTGCGGATGAAACCCAATGTTCTAGTCAAGCCACAAAACTAGCGGCTAGTGGATTGTTTACGAGAAAGCACCAAACACCTTCCTTGGCTGTCGCAACTTCAATGAAATTCTGGACAATGATTTGATTTAGGGGTCAATTCATCAGGATTTGGGCACTGCTAATTGAGCATACCATTCGGGGGTCAAGCGTTGCCTGTCCAGTGAATTCCTTACCAGGTTTTGATACGCATGAGTCTGAGGGCAGTGAAGATCTTTCAAGGAACAGGAGCCTCGCCGGCGAAATAAGCACGAGCCGCATTAGCTGCTCTACCGCAGGGAACAGGGGGGAACAACTTCTGTCTGTGGTTCAGTGCAACCAGATTGTCCTGATTGTTTTCAACTGTCTAGACCGAGTTCCTCGTTATTCAGGAAGCAGACGTCGGAAAAAAACGGGAGTACCGTTTCCAAGTCCTCCGATAGCTTCGGGTATTTCTGGATCACTACTGGCAACCTCTCCAGTCACCAGCATGGTGACGGCCCTGTCATACTCTCGCAGGTCCGCCGACGTGAAAGTAAGACTCCAGTTAGAGATGGCAGCATTCTGGGACAGAAAAGTACTGCACACGGTAAGAGACTTCCACGCTCTGATTTGGGTGGTGCCCGAATCTGCCCAGCCCCGAGACCGTGCGGGGAGTTCCTTTTACGGGGGTTTGGGAAAGGCCTCCATGATCTACATGCTCCAACATGTCCTCGGCTTCCACGAACACTCTCTGAAACTGTCACTGCGAGCATTGCACCAGTTCTCGTTTAGGAATGTCGACTCTTTTGAGCATGCCGTCTACTGTTTGTTCCGTACCCTGAAGACCCCTGTTAAGGCCTTCCATCACCTCAAGGAGAGGCAGCGAGCATTTGAGTCCGAAAGGTGGTGGTACAGGCCATGGCTCGAGCTGCTGTGGTGTTCCGACAGCTATAGCTGCGTCATCGAGAAGCACTGAGTGTGGCTTTGTAGTTCTTCAAGAGTGATGGTACTTCCTGGTTATCCATCGTGGCGGGCAGATGGGTTTCAAAAGGATGGGACCTCGGCCTCGGGTTGAGTCGAATTGATGCAATGGTACAGATCCTTGAATTTTCCGGATGCGTATAAAGAGTCCCAAGACTGTTGTCGCGTCAGGGATCTAGAATCAGATGGTGCGGCTTCGGCGGATTTAGCTGTACGAGATTGTATGTGGGGCACTGCAGTGGGTGTTAGGAGGGGGGTAAGTGGTTGACTCTCTTTTATTTCAGCCTGGCACCCACTTAGGCTCCGGACATGTTGGACTGCGCCGTCAGATGTTTACGCCCGTAAGTTTGATATAGGTAGCGGAGTCCGTAGAAGAACATCAACCAACATCTCGGCTATTGCGTTCCAAGTGTGGAATGTAGTCGATACTAACCGATGAAATCTTCCGCGATCTCCATATCTCTGTTTATGTGCGGATGCAGGTACATTCTTGTTCATTACCGCTCACATCTGTTACGTGCCGTCCACTATCGCCCGCAAAGATGACGGACTGCATTGTGATTCTGCTGATCATGTATTCACGCACTTAACGGGACTTATTCTAGAAGCTCATTCTGTATATCGGGCTCGTGTTGTAAGTAGTCTTGCGTTGCAGGAATCTGATGCAAGCTGATCACTATCATCACTCCCGTAATGTAGTAAGTTCATGAATTTACCGCCATCGTGCTCGTTGCTTTGTCGAGCAAAGCTGAACCTTCAGTGACCAGGTACGTAGAGAAGTGATAATCTTCAGAAGTGCGACCCGAGCGTGACTTGTCGTGGCTTGGCATGCTTATTCAGAATATCAAAACTGGACCATTGTCTCGAACCTAGGAGCTTCAGAGCACACATCCCATGCAGATCAAACTACTTGGATGTTTCCTAAATTCGTCTAAACGCTTCAGCGTTATATCAACGCTCTCTTACAATCACAATTACCCCAAAATTTCTGATGTTTTGGCTCAAATCATGGGTGGGGGGGGGGGGTGGGGGGGGGGGGGGGGAATGGTGTAGCATATCCCCCTCACATTTTGGGTGGGGGGGGGGGATACATCCCCACATCCCTCCCCAGGATCGCCGCCCTGATCATTGTGAAAGGCAGAATGCATGTAACAATGCTTCTAAAGTGTGTTTTAGATATCAGTTCAGAGATCATCATGCTTCTCTTGCATGAATAAATGATCATAACTGCGGTGATGGTCATCAGAACCCAATAACATTTTGTGGGGTGGCGGTTGTTTTGAAGTCGGTAGTCATCTAGGTGTCATTTCTAGTCACATAATTCGTGTGTTTCGAGCTGCAGCACCATTGGTGCCCTGACTTCTTCGGACCAAGGAGTCTCGATTGAACGCCCACCTAAGCAATAGCATTGCACATGTTTCCGTACGGTGGGAGAACCTGTGCGTTCTCGGTTTGAACATAGGTCAGGATATACCTGTGGATCTGTCCGGGCAATACGTCAGCGAATGTCATATGCCGAATAGATGATAAAACAAAACACTGCAGCCAACTTCACAAAACACATACTCAAGTGGTTGTTGTCTAGCCAGCGTAACGTCTCGACACAAATAATGTTGACATCCTTTGCGCATGTCAGGCCTTATATAGGCAGATTCTTCAATAAGTTTCTCTAGGGAAAGAGGGCGATCCTCTTTTTTCTCGTTTCTCCGTCATAATCCATGCGCTCTTCTCATGTCAACGTTATCATTTCATGACTTATTATCAGGACCATATCGTTCTACGAAATATAACCAGGACAGATGGGTGGGAAAAGGCTTAACAGGTTTGTGAGTCCATTCTGCTGGCCAGGACACGAGACCGAATGAGAAATTGTACCAGCTGGGGGGCATGTGACTTTTCACGAGCGTTCAATCTTCCACCAAAAATGACAGCATCTTGACGAAACAATCGGTGGATTTCTGTACTCCGATCCGAATAAACTAATTCTGGACTTATTGAGGTTTGCAAGCGTTCAGACTTGACTTCGCTTGGACTATGAGGAACGCACTACCAGGTATGGGCTTCATCCATCAAGTGGGGTCGATGGCGTATCATGTTACAAGCTAATGGAGAGGGTTTCTGTGTACTCCCACAAAACCCTTGAAACCGGTAGAGTACGCAGAGAGGTCATGGGGAGTGCGCCCTCGTGAATAGTTTCACCCTCCCTATAGGCAAATAATTTATGGGCCACGGGACACATACTTCTGGATATTTACAAAATAACAGCTGAAAAATTTCTACTGAAAAAATGCAAAAATCAATTCTCCAAACCAGCGTAGAAGAAATGCACACTGTGTGTTACACTGACTATGATTCATGGAGGAATCCTCTGACTTGGTTAAAGAATGACAGAAGAGAACAACCAGTTCTTGCTACGCCGAAATATACCGATCCTCTCATGACATATGTATGTAGGCTGAGTGGTTACTAGAAGCACCAAGTATGTGATATGATAGCAACACAGTACGGTGGTCAATCCTACGAATGTTGTCTCGAGCCAGAGCTGTTCGTTTACAAGTGAGGTTAATAGGAGTTATATGCCAGGATACCATCATGGAACGCGCGACCATGCAATGCAGCTCCGTTTGGTAAGAATCGTGGGGGCAATCAATTAACTAAATAAAATTGTTCAAAACTACCCCCTTCTAATAATAACACTGTCGTCATTTTAGGTTCAGAAAACGTCATTCTCCAATTGGCAAAGCGAAACACACATACAGTAGCGCTTTGCTTGAAATAATAGCGTGGCTTACGCGTGACGTGTGGAAATCCTCTACATATACAGGCAGCTCAATATACTTAGAAAAGCAACTTAATCTCTGGGCAGTATTTTGTTTGATAACTTTCATGCCTAGGAAATACCGTTCTAGGAAATCCATCTCCCCAAACTAATATTTCTTCGTACGGTCCGCGTCACCCATGTGGACTGTTTAAACTTGGGAAAACGCGATGGTCAGTCTCGATTCTGGGATGAATCATGGAATCACATTGTTTCGACACAGAGTAGTCCACGGCGCCCATAATGGTAACGCTCCATCTGTTGCGTTGGTGTTGAATGGCCTATTGGATCATTTGAATAACAAAACATCTTTGATAATAAATTGAATAAACGGGATATCAAAAGAAATATTCTGAAGCTCTCATCGGCACCTGACAAATGACATATTAAGAATTGGGTGGAAACGCGGGGGACTAACGTCGCTCCGTACGCGAAGTTTACAGGCGAAAACGCTGCCCTGATGAGGAAGAGATCACGATAATTGATAGGTCTGGAATCTCGGACAACTTTCAAGGGCGAATAGTTCGTCACATTAAGAACCCGTATCAACACGTTCATAGATGAAACATGTTAATAAGGTTAGACGTAAACACACCGAGCCGAATATTTATGAGCTCCTGACCTATGTTAATCTCTGCCAATTAAATATGTTAGGGCATTAGAGAATAGGTTTTGGTGACGATGACGTGAAGATGCAACCGAACGGGTGGCTGGAAGAAGTACGACCGAGTATGGAGAGTACCCTCGAGAGTAAAGGGGCACAGCATCTTCAGTCAGAAGAACATTGACCTACATAACGGTGAAGAGGCAGGGAGATGATACAGATCATGCGATGGATTAGAGACTGAAGTGGGAGGTAAGATGATCATTCGTGATGAGACGAATGCCTTTCTCTGGATACGATCAGGAATGAGAGAGGATGGGGAAGCCGCCACCCCAATATGGCAAACAATATTCCATTAGGCAGCGAATTTGGGCTTTGTAAAGCATAATTAGCTGTTGTGAGGTGAAGTATTTCCTGCACGAAATAAGAAGCCCAACTTCTAGAAGCATTAGTAGAGATAGGACTTGATATGAGAGTTCAAGGACAGGTTGTTGCTGATTTCCATACCAAGGATATAAGAGAGAGACGGAGGGAGGATCCGGCAGCCATGAAAATAGATGGTGCATCAGAAAACACGCCGACAAAATCAGGCAAAGTTCTGAGTTTAGATTGGTGAAGGTAAACCGAGTAGCCAGTGCCACAGTTCAAATAGAAGAAGATATTGTTTCAGCTGATTGGCAACTAGGGAACGGTTGTAGAAAAATCGTTCCGCCTTCCGGGGGCGAGGGAAGCACAGAGAGTGGTGAAGGGTAGAATCATCAGGAAAATGAGGGTGGGGGGGGAAAGGGCAATACTATAGGAGGTAGAGATAAGGAGATCATTGATAAAAATGAGAAAGAGTTGTAGGAGAGAAAACACAACCTTGAAGAACACCAGCATGATAAGGAAGGTCTCGGAGAGAGCACCATCAAACCCTAACAGAGATGAGCGATCGGTATAAGAAAATGGCAGTCAAGAGTTAGAAGGGGGCTGGAACCCAAATGAAGGTAATTTGGCAAGGAGTCCGAGGCGTGCAAAACACGGTCAAAGGCCCCCCCCTTAGCAGTATCAAGGGCAATAGTAGCCCTACCTCACCGAAACCGAAAAACTCAATGGCTTGGGCCTACTGGTTGGTGACGAAAGATAGTAGTCCCCAGAGATCGGCCATGCCGGGACAACCATACTGGTGGTCCTGGAGAGAGTGAAACCAAGAAAAATTTCAAAAGATATTGCTTGTTTACTATAGTTTCCATAACTTTGGAGAGGACCGCCTGGAATTGCAGGGGTTTTGGATTTTGTCACCCTTCTTAGGGAAGCTGGGCAGGACATGAGAATGTTTCCACAAAGGAGGGTAGCATCCCAGAGAATAACAAAGGCGGCTAAGCGTGCTAAGGATCAAGCGCTGCTAGTTCGGGGGCACACTTCAGGAGGACTATAGGAGGAAATGCCATCCAGGACAAGATGCTCATTAATGTCTAACCATGGAGTGTTTGGCGGACCATTCGAGTGGTGGAAAAAAACATCAAAGATCGTTTCACTAAAGCTGGCAGAAGATGGGGAGGATGAGCATCTGTGTTTATATTGGAATGAAGAGAATAGCTTCGGCAAAAGTATAGCTTTAGAGGTGGCATCCATGCCAAAGAGCCATCACGTTTGACCAGCGGGGGAATTTGGAAATGTACAGAAATTCTGGGACAAAGATTTGGCCAGCGACCAACATGAACGACTACCAGAAGGCAGGATGAAAGTTATTAGCCATACTGAAAAATGAAAGAGTTTTTTGCTCATCGATAGTCTCAGAGCACAAATTATGAGGCCGTTACATAGATGACGGGGAATCAGGCTAGGAGATGATAGCAGCGCGATAAGTCGGGTGTCTTCTTACCTGGACCGGCAGGAGTACATGATGGTTGAACCATGAAGGTGAATGGAAGAGGAGCCTGATCTTGAAGTGTAGGGAATGAAAGGGTCATTCCCAAAAGAATATTTTACGAAATAGCAGAAGCAGAGGTAGCAGTAATTTCCTCCAGGGAAGACTGCTGAAAAAAAAAACCGAAGACCAAAACCAGTCAGCTTTGGAGTAGTTCCAGAGGTTCTGCCTTTGGTCGAGGGAGGCTTGCATATAAGAATTAAATTGATGAGGACGGGTTATGAGGCAATGGTCCAGAGAGCCAATAGGGCAGAGACAGTCGTGCGGACTGTGAATAAGGGGCTGAGTAGGGAGAAAAAGATCCAACAAATTAGCAGAGTCTAGGCCCGACTGGGGTTACGGGGGGGAGAATGATGAGCTGGTGAGACCATTGGTAATAGCAAAAAGACTCTGCTTCAACAACCAGCCTATCAGACCGGTAGAGTGAATGAGCCAAGCTCGATAAAGTCGGTTCTCTCCTGGACGGCAGTAGTACAATTGTATGCTTGAAACCATGAAGGTGATGAAGAGGAGCATGATCGTGAAGTGTGGGAAATGAAAGTGTTCATTCCCAAAAGAAATTTTCCGAAATATGCAGGCAGCAGAGGGTAGTAGTAAGTAATTTCCTCCAAGGGAAGACTGAAAAAATCCCCGAAGACCAAACCAGTAAGCTTTGGAGTAGTTCCAAAGTTTCTGCCTTTGGTAGGGAGCTTTGAATAAGAATTAAATGATGAGACAGGGTTTATGAGGCAATGGTCATAGGAGCCAATAGGGGCAGAGCCAGTGGCTGGACTGTAAATAAGGGGCTGAGTAGTGGGGAAAAGATCCAACATGTTAGCAGAGTCCGTGGCCCGATCTGGTTACGTTTGGGAGAATTGATGATCCTGGGTGAGACCATTGGTAATAGCAAAAGAACTCTGCTTCACACCATCTCTATTAGAGCCGGTAGAGTGAATGACCATTCGCATTAGCACATGATCCCAGTATGTCAATTCACAAGTCGTTGTATCGTTTGAATTATAAATTCAACAGCAGAGGTGAGTTGCGAGAATAGAGCCTCGTGATTATTACAATTGGCGAACGGTAAACACAAGCGAACACCTTAGTCAAGCGAGAAGAAGACTTTGAGCCAGAGAAGTTGAACGTCATCACAACAGAGATCAATTCAAAAGCCGGCTGACGGGAGATGGAGTGGACAAGAGGCGCACACTCCAGCCTTGAAATGGAACACATGAAGAAATAGTTTGGACACTGGAGATGTGTTTTCACTCAAGACGGTGATTTAATCTTTTTACAGTTTCACAAGAGTAGATGAGATGCTAGGGGCCATAATGAGTTTTGGTGACATGCTTGAGATTGCGGTGGAGACCACGTATATCGCAAAGGAGAAAGCAAAAGAGAACCGATGTCCACTAGGGGCAGATGTTCCACGTGAGGGGCAATTTTCACAACATATTGCATATAGGGTAGCGCCTAATTGTGCAATATTACCTCTTCCCGTACAATAATGTTCCACCTCGTTTGAAGTTTGAGTATTGCCCAAATGCACCATCTATCGTTAAATATGAAATAAACACGTGATAGGCATGATCTTCAACTCACTTAATGAAGACTGAATGTCATGAAAATCTAATTCACCTACCAACCTGACAGTGCATCTCCTTCACAGTCGGAATCTCTCTTCAGTTCATTGCCAAAAGATGCAAGCTGCTTCTCCTTGGAAAGATAATAGTCAAGAAAAATCGACATTAGTGGAGGCTGAGAATTATTCTTTCAACGTTTCCAACATATAACTGGAACCGAAACCCGCTGAACACATGAAGCGAGTAATTTGCAACTCTGAAGAGGTTGGCTCACACAGGCCTTTCCAGGACGGGTCAGGTAAGAGCAAAATATTTTCATTTTTTCACGAGGTGGGCGTTGTTATTCTTGCGGTCCTCACTTGTATGTATGCGATTTTGGTTTGCTTGGACGCCGCCACCTGGATTTCGGGCTGTTAGATCCTGCAATCTTCTTGCAGGGTGCTAGTGGGTGTCCACGCATCGCTGTACGCCCCACCCCCCCCCCCCCCCCCCCCCCCCCCCCCCCCCCCCCCCCCCCCCCCCCCCCCCCCCCCCCCCCCCCCTCGGGCTCCAGTTTCAACAACTGGGCCAGGCGTTCACACTCTCTGGAGAAGATTGTGCCTATCTTCGATGGTGGCAAATGGCTGGAACACTGAACACGTGAGGAAGCTTCCCCGTATTCCTGCGAATATAACATGTCCAGAAAAGCTATAATAGACCTATATACTGAGTATGAAGCTAATGGGGATATAGCATTTATGCTATCTATCTGGACTGTTCGATCTATTTGTCCCATCCTTCGAAATCTTAAAACTACCAAAGAAATATCCACACAACGCACAATCGAGGTGGAAAACCCTCGAGCCTGTCCATTACAGGAGCGATTATTACTTATGAATACCACTTATTCCATATCATTCGCCCTCCATTCTCCACTATACTACCACAAATTAAACTGGTGATATACGGTCTTGAACATCCCAATAGTTTGTATCCACTACTGATTGTTACTCAGTTTATTAAAATCGCAGAACGCATCAGCGTGAATTTTCATTTTCTTAAATCATCAGATGTTTACGAACATCCCCAGAGCGTGTTTTCATCTCTGTCGTTTGCTCACCGAGAGATAGACTGTCTCTGTCCTTCGAATAAAATACCAGCTTATCTTCGGAGGAAGCAATGAGAGACTCCATGGATTTTCGGTGTTTGTAGTAGTTCGCGCAGTTTCTTATACCGATGTCTTCTGACGACATGGATATCAGATTCAGAAAGATTTCGACTTGATCGATCCTTTGAGAAAAATGTATTTTCATCGCGAATTAATCAGCACGATTGTCTATCAATACAAGCATTGAATCGTTCTACTTATTCCAAACAGACATCTGTATGGCACTGATACGTAAATATACGTTCCGACTTCTGTAACAGTTAACATGTGGATAATTCATATAGTAGATATTGTTATTTTCGGTATTTTTTACACATGAAGGTTTTAGGAATAAAACTTCAGTTCCTCGTTGTTCTCTCTCATGATTTTCGGGTTTCTACATCCAGACGTTTTATGCACACCTCTCACCGGACACTCTCGCTCGGTCCAACAATATGTCCAACTACATGTCATTCTTCCTTGAATAGTCTCGTGGATTACTGTAGAATGAAACGGGAATAGTGATTGGGACTCCATGTAACTCACAACTGTTTTGAATTGCAAGCTGTATAAATACTTTGACCTGATACACACTTGGCACCAAATGGTGTTTCGTAAGCAAGATCTACAGTGTCCCCCAATTGCCCGCACTTGCAATACCTTGGCAACTCTTATTATTATTCGTTCCCTGGTTGGCAGAATGATGCTTGACTTCACATAGGCGTCGCAAAGTGTCGCACAGACGCCTTCTCTATAAATTGAAAAGGTATGGTCTTAGAGGAAACTATCTGCACTGGTAGAATCCTCCCTCCCAAATCGTACTAAAAGAACTCCCGCCTTTGTTGACGTGAGTCTTCCACCCTCAGTAAAGTTAAATCTGGAGTTCCGCAGGGTACTTGTCCTTGGACCCCTCTATTCCCCCCCTTTTTGTTTGCTACATGAACATCTCCCTGACTCCGGTATCCTAGGGTTCGCCTATTTGCTGACGATGCCTTTTTTTGTACCGACAGATTGACTCCTTTGACGACCAATTGACACTAAAAAGGACTGGCCTCTCTTGCTAAAGGGTCTAACTCGACTGTGCTTGAGTTTCATCTTTCTAAATGTCATGTTATTACTACCAATCTAAGCCCCTAACTTCACCTATAGTCCTTTCGGGGCAAACACGGGGGGGGGGGGGGGGGGGGGACCACTTCAAATCTCACTCCTACCCTGGTGTTACCTTAGACTCCAAAATGGCTTGGACGACTCACTTCCCTAACAAATTACTGCCAAGCCCCCAAGTCAGAATTCCTTTGCTAAAACAATTTGCATAATTGTCCCCCAATGTCAGTTCGGCTTATAAAATCTCCGTGCGCCCTCAACTCGAATATGGTTCCCAAGTTTGGTCACCGGTGAGAAAATATTCAAACTAAAATAGTCATTCAGAGCCGTAGATTTGTCCACAGTTCGCCTCATTTGCGCTCTGACAGTATAACATTGTCTCTCCTCTGAAATGGGATTTCACTTGAGCATGGAAGGACTTAGAGATCTTGTCACATGCCATACAATTCTCTATCAGGAATTAGCGTCCTCCCCCACACCAAATGTCTTTATTCTCGAACTACGATACGGTCAATACCCGCCCTTTAAAAATATCGCTTGCCCTGTCGACGCGTCAAGGCTCTTCTTTTCAAGGACCATTTCCAAATGGAACAAGCTCCCTGTAGTATTGCTGGATTAGGTTCACGAGAAGGCCTTCAAAGAGCAGCTACAATCTGTTGCTGAACCAATAATGGTCCTTCTTCGCACACCAACTATCCTCCATCTAATTCCCAGTTGTCGCTCAAAGTAATAAGAACAAAGTGACAACCGTATGTTCTTGTAAACATACCGGATTTTCATTTCATTTATTTCGATGCTTCAGTTTTGCGTACTATTGTTTGCTGTTTCTGTTCTTCAAGTTGCCCTCCGACTTCTTCCACTGTTTGCTCTCTGTAGAATTCGACCTCGTTGTTTCTCTATGTTACTGACAGCAATTCCCACTTGCAGAGTATTTCTTTCTGCAGCCTCTTCAAAAATGTCCTGTCATATAAAAGGAATGAAGACTCTTATATACATTTAATACTCTGAGCTAATGCCATTATGTGCCACCTTAAATTTAGGGAGGTGTTCATGTTTTTTTGCAGTTGTTTTGGACGATAACCACATTGTTTCGCATGGTTTTTCAGTAGCAAGGCATGCAAGAATAATAATAGAGGAGAATAATAATAATTAATAATAATAATAATAATAATAATAATAATAATAATAATAATAATAAAAATATTAGTAGTAATAATAAAATAATAATAATAATAGATAATAATAATAATACTAATTAAAGATAAAATAATAAGGTGGTTAAATCTTATGGACGTCCTTGCCTGTTTGCGTGCTCTCGTTCTCATGATGAGGATGGCTGCTTGATTTGTACTGTCGGGTCCACCAGGGAGGACGGAGACGCAAGTAGTTCATGGAACCAAATGCTGGTTTGCTTGTTGTGGTTGAGTCCGCTGACCGAGGGCTTCTTGTTTGGTGGTTGTGCAACGTGGTTGGCCCCTCATGGCGCTTGCTCTCATGTTCGGAACCGATTGCTCAAATGGATTTCCATATTCCTGGAATGACATTAATACAATCCATGGGTTTGCTCACGGCAAAAAATAATTCATTCCATCTGCAGGATAAGGAAGACAATATATTACCCTACATACACACAGGCCGTTCTCCACGTTTTCACGTCAGGGGCTGCAAAAAAGCGTTCTTTAAGGGGATGTCCTCATCATATGCACAAACAACTGACTACATCTTGCTACATATGACGATAAGCAAAAACATTGAGCAAATCAAATTCAGTGCACTAGAAACTTTGAAAGTTACTAATCAATGCAGGGGCATCGCATTGAATTTCTATCTTCTGCTGAGCGAGGACTCTGTAAACGTACTGTGATAGTATTTGAAGAATATTATTTATCGACGAGAAGTATTGTCTACTGAGAACATACTTCCGAGAGAACGAGATGACGAGAAAAAAACCAACCACGTTATCTGAGTGTACAGTGGGGTGGAAAGTTTTTTAAACGGGGGCAGCTGGCGGCAACCTTTCAGGGGCAGCACAACAATTTCTGGGGGGAGCGAGCAAGTGTCACCGGGGGCACCCCCATGAAGAACACTGACAGGGTATATGTATTAGCAGTGTTCTCCACTACTTGCTATTGTTGGGGGATCTGAAAATTGTTGCTGATATGATCTGCTTCCCGGGGAAGTCTCAGTTGGTAAATGATCGTGCCAGGACAGGGTAACTCTGTGGCATATCAGACACTGGAAGATAGATCATCGAATATTAGATTTGCCTGCACCAGATGAGCTGTTTTCAAATTACAACTCCTTTATCATCTCCATTTTGTACCGGTGAATTCTAAAGCTAATCATTTAGTTTCAACTTTCACAAAGAAATTACACAATGTGAGGAATGCATACATTACACTGCATTGCCGTCCCAAGGAGGACCATCGTCAAATGGGGGGTGTTCCAAGATGAGGGTGGTCGTCCCCACACTCCTGATAAGTGGATGGAGTCGGGCGGCTGCCAAAGCAGCAAACTTAGGAAATTGTTGTAAGTTATGTCCAGATGGGTCTGTCAAGCGAGCACCCATCGGGGGGCGGGGTGGGGGGTGGGGGGGGCGGGGGGGGGAGGGTACAAGCGGTCAACTTTTGGGTTAAACTATAGGGGAGGCCCCATACTGTTGGTGTGTGCATGATTTGGGACCCAATTTCACGATGGGGCCGTTTGACACCCACGCCCCTCCCCAACTTTCGACAAGTGGTGCGCGCTTGTGGCTGCCCCGTATAATTATTGAGTGCTGATACTGCAGTTGCAGCGGAGCATGAACTTCTTGAGCCCACAACCTGGGAAACTGTAACAGGTACCTTTCTGTCCTTTGTGAAAGCGTGGAAACATTGAAATTAAACTGTATATGATGATGCTATGATGCTTTTCTCGCTTTATTCATCAGCTACCAAACATTGGAACAAATAGTGCTGTTTGGTAGCTCAAAACGCCCAAATGTCCAATAATTAATTCCGAAAGAGACAAATATGAAGTTAAATGCAGGTAAATGTTCAAGAACATTACATCCAATGCTCTTTGTAGGGAGAGAAAGATTGCACACAATGGATGATTAAACTGTCAAACGTGTGAAAGATGCGCCACTCAAGAAACTTCATATAATTTCATTTTGCAATTCAAAAGGCTCATTGCATTCCTTTCATGACCATTGGCCTGGATTAATACGTAGTCTTACAATTCTTTACTATGAAAAAACTACAAATTGCACTATATCGATTCAAGTCACCAAGGTAAATATCCCATGCAGTGGTTCCCAGTTCCCCCCCCCCCCCCCATTCCACCCCCCCCCCCCCCCCACAATACCACCCCCCCCCCCCCCCTCCCCCCCCCCCCACTCCCCCCCAGTAACTTGTTGATAGGGAGACTCCTTCATCGAGTAAGTTATAAGTCACACTACTCATTCCATACTAGCGCTAGCAATATATTGACAACAGGCCGCCTCACTGTTTGTTATTCTGCTCACGTACGTACGCCGAGCTGCAGTACAGGCAGGCGCGGGCTTGGCAAAGAGAAAGATGGCGACCGAGGCGCGAATAAGAAAATGATTGATTTTAGCGCGCGAAAGTGATAAGGGGATTGATTACCGTCAGTACCCTGACATGATCCTTACGATTGGAATCGTTTTGAATGAGCAGGATGAGTCAAACAGTTGATTGACTCAGCTCAGAGTATGGGTGAGTCATATCAGTGATGAAGTGGAGAGCGCATAGCCGAGCGAGACTCGTTTGAATAAGCGGTGAGTCAAACAAGTGATTTGATAATTAAGAGAACGGTGTGAGTCGTTTATCAAGGTTGAGAACTGGAGAGAGGAATTGAGTCAGTATAATGGTTGACTCACTAGGAGGATACAATCAGTCACATATTACTACTTATTTAGCGCGTTTTGTCGATGAGTCAAATGTATCAGACTCATTCAACTGAGTCGTTTGATCATTTTTTATCATGTGTGTGTGACGACTTAAAGATATTACTATTTTTCGGTGAACTTATGGAATGGTCAAAACAAACACTCTTAGACTTAAAAACCAGACAACAATAGGGTCAGTGGGTTACTTGTCATCCACTTATGGTCACTAGGGCGTTCCAGGACTAATGGCAAACTGTACCAGTTCATTTTCGGCAACATATGACAAGTCAGACCAATTTTCCCCCCTGCCCTTTTTCACAAAGAGACGCTCTTGATCAAGCAATGGTTCCTGTACGCTACAGATTCAACAATAATCAGACCAGCTTGACCGATCATTCATTCAAGACTTCCAACCTCGCCTCTGTTGACCGTGACCCCGAAATAATGCCACTCATCTAGTCAGCATGATGAACACACATACCGGGTATGAGCTTCATCCATCTAAGTGGTCAAGTTATCCAATTTGTTTACCACCTGCATTGGCCAATATTACTCTTCCCACCTGTCTCCACGCGGTAACTTTTGCTCTACTTTGGTGAAGAGGCCAAACATCTAATTCCAGTTGGATCAGACCAAGCAACCTTTTGTCAGGTTTACAAGGATGTTCTGCCTTGGTCTGTACAAGTTCTTTTTAAGTTTATCGAATATATAAGCAAATATGTGAGTATACACGCAGCCGTCATTTGCTATATAGCCCTACGTTAATCTTTTCACCCGGAATCTTACACATAGTCTCTTGCTGAATCCAGAAGACCCCTATTTAATTTTCTCTCTCGAGTCTTTTCCTTTATTTGAAGTGAATACTAGTAAATAAACCAGAGAGGGGGGCGAAAAGACGGTATTCCCCGGCGAGATTACGTGAAATTCGTTGTATAATTGAGAAAACATGCAAAACATTATTCATACTTAATAGGCCATTGAAAAATGAGAAATTATTCCAAAACAGAAATGAGTTGTGAAAGTGTGCTATATCTGCACCAAATCGCATCTAAAGCCACCGGAATGATAAATTTTGAAGCCCACCATTAATCTCCATTCTCCACCCCCATATAAAATCATAATCACCATTCCCCCCCCCCCCCTCCTCCACTACGTTATAAGTGTTCAACATCATGAGACCAAGTAGGCAGTTTCAAACACATGGCCTATTCGCCCCTGTAACAACTCTCAGCCTTGATTTTATTATGACCAAAGATGTCTAAGCAGTCGATAAACATTCCACATGATGGGACCCGGGCCCCACTGGCGCTTTGGTCCTAAATCCCTGGGCACCCTGGAAGAACGGCTATTAGAATATCATTATGACCGAACATCAGCAGTGTGCAACATAATTCGTAGGAGAAAATTATGTGCTGACCCATATAATGGGCCCTAAAAATTTCCGAACACTCCCAATGACTCTCTACCCAAGACGCATTACATGTAACTTTGCGGCCCCATTTTGGCCTTTGGACCAAAAATTCCTGAGCACTTCTCCGAAGGTACGCCGCCTGCTAGCCCTCGTTATAACCGAATGTCCGCACTGTGGACCATGATTCCATCGTAAGAAAAGAAGCTTTCGCATAATTAACCTGATGGGCCCCCATGGCCTACACTGGTCCTAAATCCCTGGGCACCCTGGAAGAACGGCTATTAGAATATCATTATGACCGAACATCAGCAGTGTGCAACATAGTTTGTAGGAGACAAGATATGTGCTGACCCATATAATGGGCCCTAGGTGCCCGCACTGGGCCCAAATCCCCAAATCCCCGAACATCCATGTCCTCCGCGAGGACCCTACATGTAACGTTGAAAAACCAACTGAAGCTTGTTGGAATAGATTCATTCAGGAGTCCCTACTTGTTGAAATTTCCGAATGGGCCCGTGGCCCAAGTAGTACTTCCAGAATTCCTGGAACCCCGTTATGATTGAAACATCAGCACTGTGCACCGAACTTTGTAGGAGAACATACTTTTTGACATTTTAATCATAATGGCGTATATTGACCTTTCATGACTTTCACCTCGACCTTCACATGTCAAACATGTCTAATGAGTCGATAAACACTTGTGCCATTTTGGTCGAAATCCATCACAGAATGACTGTCTGCGGAAAAGGCAATTGTTGACACAATGCCTATAAGTAATTAGCACCGCAGATTTCCAATAGCTCAACCAGCATAAGCTGGTTTGAGCTAAGAATGACCAACTGGGGGTGAAAAGGCAATTTGACACCTTAGCCTATTGTGCCCCTCTATTACCATTTGACACCCTGAGTTTTCACAAAGTCGGGATGCCTCAGGCAGTCATGAACATTATACATACGTTTGGCCAACATCCATCAACGATTGACCCATCGGGTGCTAACCTAATTTCACTCAGTGACTGATGGCGCCCCTTTAATGGCATTGACCTTTGTATGGTCAAGACTTCTGGCAGTCATATACATTTTACCTTAAAACAGACCTCAAAGAATGATCAGCACTGGGGGTACAAAAGAAAATTCACACAATGGCCTGCTGTGCCCCTCTAATGCCTGTTGACCCTTACCCTCAGTACTCAATATGTCTCAGTTCAATGACGTTGTGTCAAGAGGTTGACAACCATCGACAGAATGACGGTTTGGGGCCCATACTGCTTCAACTCCTGCTAATGCCCTGCTCTATGATACACAGCCCCTATGCTTGCTTCTACAGTCCCACTTGCCCATTCTAATAATCGTGTTCATGTTCGATCCCCAGTAAGCCCTGCTCTGTGAATTCATAGCCCCTATGATTGCTATACAGTTCCGCGCTGCCCCAATTTCTAATCATACCATCCAATTCCCAGTAAGCCCTTGTTCTAAGAATGTAAGCCCCTCTAGGATTCTTAAGGTGCCCACACTGCCCCAATTCCAATAATTGCTGTCCATCCCGCCATTGGAAGCACCCAAACAGTGCGCACCCCAAGTATGAACTTAAAGGACCCAATGCCAGGCTTCCACTGCCCAAGCACATATTTGTGCTAGTAACCTAAACAGTACCACTGAGTATTATCGGCTCTTTACAATCACACACACCACCAACACACATATCAATACACCACTGCCCCTCTGGGGTTACTAATGAAAAAGCCTTTCTAGCCTAAACCTACCAGCGCTAGCGCTGTACGGTTGATGTTTTTTCTGGTAAATTCTGGATCCGCAAGATGAGAAACAAAAAGGTATCATACCAAAACTAAAATATTGTCTGAAGATATTAGAGATGTAACATTATTTTCCTACCTACATAAATATCGAAGCCACTTCCATTAAGCTGACAACTTTTCAAAGTGGCAAACTTATAGGGCCGCATAACTCCTGTCGGGTTTTTTTTTTTATTCATAAACAAATGTGAGGCATCAAATATTGAAATAAAGGTATTTCCAAGGATGAACACATAAACCAATTAGAACCTTATATTGGAGGAGGGAGAACAGTCACGAAATATGTGAGAAATAGTTCAATCCTGCCCAGTTCACTAGCGTTCTATTCAGTCTGAGGAAAAATATCGGCCTATTTTGTTTGTAGTCGCAACGGTACACGACACTGTCACTTATTTATGGAAAAGAAAAGAATCACGATCATCATACCTGTACCGGTGCGCACGCCGTTGCAATTAAAAATACATCATCGCCCAAACTGTAGGGAAAATGTTCCAAAATCGTACCTATTATTGCAAGAAAACAAATCCACCAGCGAGTAAACAGTTTTTGTTCAGAGGAAACACAAAGTTTTGAATTGATGTCTAGCAAGTAATTACAAGAAAACGGAACAAAACTGCCTCTTCTGCGCCAAATAGATTATATGAAGGGTACGTTCACCCAGTACAAAATGATAACGTCCGGGTTATACCCTCAGTTTCTCAACGCAGGCGTTTCTAACAAATCTCATCCCATTGAACAATGAAAATGCTCCTCGTAATGAATTTATCCAAAATCATTGTAAAATCAACGAATTATATTTTTTTCTCGTTAATAACGACTGAATTGTAATCTAGTTTGCCGATGTAACATGGCCATTGCAACTTCATACTGCACACGACTGCACAAAATCGGAGACCGACCGCCTATGCAAACCGATCTCATCCCCGCCCTTTTTTCCCGCCAAAAACACTACACGTCACCGAACCACCGTTAACGTTCTAATCATGGTGAGGGGGAAGGGGAAGCCATCATGCACTTCGTACTGTAGTTTTATGGAAATGGGTCAACGAGAGTATCTAGCTGGATGCCCCTGGCATGCCCCTGGCATACCACAATGTTACCTGATATATTTCTACCATCCGGCCGTTGTTGACATCACGACTCGAAGCCAGGATAATCGGTTTGTTCCACCCCCTTCAAAATGCGTGCATGAAGTGCCTAGCCCCGTTAGCCTTGGGATATACATTTTAATGGACCAGACAGTCGTCCCTTGCAGACCCATATCTGAGGCAGAGGAAGAACACTCCTTTACGACGGCCTCCCATTGTGGGCCTTCAGTCCCTCCACTATACATATAGTTTGGACACGAACTGGGGTTTTTTTTGGGGGATGGATTACACAAAGACTAAATTTCCTCGTGTAAGCCTGATTTCTCGGTTACCAATAGAAGCGCCGTGTATGTGATTCACATTGTTCCGGAGGCAAGGACGACGATTGAATCCTCTAGCGAACCATCAATGACACCAATAACACGCTCCAGTACATCGATACATCGAAATGCAGGTCAATTTCAACATTGTCATCAAGAGGCGAGTTGTCCCATTCCAATATACAATTGACAATACTGCTCTCGAACTGTTAAGAGGGCATTCCTATCTAGGAGTATCAAAACTCTCATAGTCAACTCACATGAACTAAGCTGTTGATAAAGCTCACACGGTTTTCAATCTGACGCGTAGACGTCTTCATGACTGTACTGTGATGCCATTGAGAACGAAGGGCAATGACTTATAACTTCCCTATTCGTCCCTGTTTGGAATATAGCTTCTCGGGTTGGTTCAACTTGAAGCTTGTGACAATAGAGTTGCTAGCGCAATACTGCCAGATGTGTGCGAATCATGCCAGCAACCTAGTCGGCACAAGATCCTTGTAACATTTCGCATGACCCCACAGGGGGAATACGATTGTATGACTGTGTGTTGTTGGTTACGCACTAACTATCGAGAATTGTGGGCTGTCAATACCGATGTCTCCAAGTGGTCCCAAAACAAATTTGGTAGGAATGCTCCTGTATTTACCAGGCAGGAAGTCAGTTGGTCAGGATGTGCTCGTTTTGCGTTGTAACCCCTCCCCCCATCCACATATAGTTATGGGCCGAATGGAATATCTGCGGCGGCACGGATTAATGATTGGATTCTGTTTCTCCAACTGAATTTGCCCCCCCCCCCGCTTGATTTGAATAGGCACAGCAGTAGTAACCCTTATATCGAAACGTTCCATCTCATATGATGAACATGGTAGATTAATTGGTGTTTGAGTGGGATGACATCTGACCCATAGCATTAGTGGGGGTATCAGTTTTGCGAAGAATATTTCAGAAATAACTGAAAGAAGATATGTGTTTCCCAAATGTCTGGAGATTTACTTTGCTTAAGGGGTACAGAAACCACGTTTAACTTGTTGTGAATGTACATGAACAAGGAAACAACCGTGACAGAAACCCCCGACGTCAGGCATTCCCTAACAGGTGGCCAACTGTAGGCCGCAACCAACTTCAGAACTCAGCCACCTGGTAATTCACAAGAGAGTCTCAGTGGAAGAATTGTACAGGCCGATACGGACAATCAACAGACGCCTATACAGATCGTATAGGGCCCTCTCTGTTGCTTCAAATGGTTGGGAAATGGGACTCCCAGAGCCTTCTACATTGAACTCCACAGGTATATAAATGTCCTTGTATACTAGTTGCGCACACGTCAAAGGAATAACTGGAACAGTAGAAATTGTGATAAACCCGAACATATGGAGAGGCATTTGATGCACCTAGTCAGATAGTGCAATGCAATGATTTGTGCGGGCAGTAACATATCTTCGCCACCTTTGGAGATATCCTGGGATGGTATTGCAAGAACTCAAGTAACAATAATCCACGGTCGCGGTATTCGTGATACAAACGATACAGGTGAATAACAAGAACGCAACTTCGCGTAGTGATTTCTTGCCTTTTTTCCTGACATGTTCCCGTTCAGCTATATCAAACCCTTGCCAAGATGTGTGTTGCCAACTCAAACCACAACTTGACACAAGACGATCACCTGCAATATTTACTTAGCGCATGAGATGAGCATATTGTTGCTTGACCAAGGTCAAAAATTCATCTGAGGGCAATTGAAGTGAAATACTGAAAAATAAACCTGGTAAGTAAGTATGTCTTGAAGAGTGAAGGTAAGTCACGAGTCTAACCAGCGAGGTCCAATGCTTCCATCAGTGTGGGAAGCCCCCGCGACCGTAACACTGAGTCAGCAGCCTGCAGGCAATGCTAAGTGATGAGGATCACTTCGGACCCCCCCCCATCATCACTATAAGTGACTGGTGGGTCCAAAGCAGATAGATGTGAATGAAGGGCAGTTTTTGAATCGGACGACACACATCTTGAACAAATGTGAAAAAATATATTTTTTTAGGGGTATAGCTGTGGGGAAAGAGAAGTGCATACAGGCCGATATATATTATCAATGCATCCCTCCACTACCCGGACAAGGCAAGTCATTGTAGATACATTCAGTGTCTAATAGCTTGGTGTCTCACATGTTTATTGTACCATATGTCGTTATCACTAATGTGACGAGGGGTAAGTCATGCCAGTCAATCGTTCAATGGGTACAGCGAGTAGTCTGTGGTCTTTCAAAGTGACTGTGGGAGTATCAATTTTCATTATTTTTCAGGCACAGTGACTGAGGCAGGGTGCATCATTTTGTTGAAGTGCAAGGACTCACCTTGTTTGGGGTTCAAGGGGTGGGTCATGCAATTGACAAAGTTGCATAACTGTTCAGAATACTTGTGTCAATAGCTATTTTACCAGTCCATCAAATGTTTATTGCTATGTTTGGGTCTCAACTTGTCACAAGGATATAGAACTGCCATAAAATGGACCATAAAACAGACTCCAGACAGGGGTCTACCTGCAAGGACAACAGGCAGTAAAAGTGGCTGCTAAAGAAATAATTTTATGGCTCTGCCTGTGCAGTTTACCCTTGAGCTACATATCAAATGGTGACACCGCTAGGAGGCCAGAACCAGGTCAATGAACCTGAAGGATGGCGGTGACAGGAAAACATAACTATGAAACATGGAGAACTTAATATACTGAGAACTTCATATTCTGGGTACTGGACAACCTGTGTAATATCCCGGACACTCACATTTCCCAAATAGATAGTCACGTCATGTGACAGTTAACACAAGATAGAGAGGCACATGGGCAAGAAGAGAGATATTTCTAGACTTAAACCCTGCCCATTTCGACTGGGGTACAGGGTAATGCCTCACTTTTTGCTCAATAGCAAAAAATGCAACAAATGTTGTGCCCTTACCCACTTTAGAAGCTTACTGGACCTTGCCTTATTCTTCCTCCACTCACTGCCTTCTCCACACACCACAGTTAACCCCTCATCAGGGCTTGTCTATGAATCACAGGTATAATACCCAAGGGTCGTCCTGCCGTCACAGTAAATTCACAACCTTGGAAGTGTGCTTTCGCATTCCAATAGGGAGTCCGTGAACAGTCAGATAATCAGTCGACTGAGTGCACACACAGAATAATTGGATTACCACTCTCAATCCTCGAGCATGGCCAGTGACAGGTAACATTTCCACACTGAATGTTTGACAGGCAGTAAAAAGTTTATTATGTGTTGTTTACGTCTCACGTCTTGCAGTCTCACGTACACACACAGCTTGAGAGAAGATTAAACTTCCTTTGAGGATTGAGGAATGTGACCAGTCAAACTGAAGGCTATTATAGTATACACACACAATGCCGACAGTGGTTGAAGAGGATTAATGGATGGGCTACATAAGTGTTTCTAATGAATTCGCAGGAATTTCCTGGTGTGCAGTTCTGCCTGTAATAACTAGTTAAAATGGGAAATTGAAGATCATTCCCCGTTTTCAATTATGTAAAGCAACAAACGTGGCATTCTCCCCTCGAGTAAATATAATATACGCCTATGGAAAATTGCCAGTTCCCCCCCCCCCCCCCCACACTCCCCATGTATCGTATAGGAGTATACGCAAGAAGAACGTATCTGACCTTGCAATTAGGGAATTGTCAATAAATGCAGTGATGCAGGCTTCAAATATGGCTAAATTTTTCAATTTCATATTATAGGCTGCCTATGGAACCTGGGGGAAGGATGAGGGGGGGGGGCAAGGTGGTGACATGTAAGAGAAAGAGGAGTTCTGCCTTGACAATTCCACACGCCACCCGTAGCAAAACCAATAATGATCAGGAGGTACTACATACATACATGGCGGTGGTCACTGGTGCTAGTCATATCAGACATATCAGGAATAATAATATACACAGACAATGAAGAATCTGTACTGTCTGCACTGGTGGGAATACTTTAATGGGGGAAGGGGAGAGGGGAGGGGGATGGAAGCCACCAGGATTTAGAAGAGGGCAACCCAACACTTTGGTGGTCGAAAGTTTAACCTAAAGAGAGGAGGTATACGCAAGAAGAGGCGTTTCTGCTTTGCAATTAGGAATTGTAATAAATGCAGTGATGCAGGCTTCCAATAGGGCTACATTTTTTTGATTTTCATAAAGCTGCTATGAAACCTGGGGGGGGGGGGGGGTGCGTGCAAGAACAAAACTTGCCACCCCCACCCGTAGCGTAGCAACACCATACTGATCAGAGGACATATAGCTGGTCACTGGTGCTAGCCAATATTCAAACATATCAGGCATAATAAAATGACAAGTCAGAATTTGTACTTCGGTCTGGGGGGCAAATTTTGTGCTAGTCCATACTCAAACAGATAAGGCTAACATAAAATGGACCAATTCAAGATTTGTACTATCTTCATGGGGGAAATTAATTGTTTTGGTGGTATATGCTTGTTCTCACGTGTCCAATGAATCGTTGCAGAGATTAAAGGATTGTCCTATGGTGACTGGAATGACCTGACCTGATACCAAAAACAATAGAGGAATCTTCGCATGTGTACAATCCACACTTAATTTGAACTTAACAGATATTTGCATTCATTAGATTATTGCTGACGAGCAGATGTCAAATGCAAATTTTTCCACATTTCATGTTTTCAGCTGTTTAGACCTTCCACATTCATTGAGAAGCTTGTGATAAGAGTATCTAGTATGGTAGTGTCATGACTTTTTTGTTTGTCTAACAAGACCGCTTCCGGCCAAAACATAAAAAAGCATGCAAAATCACCAAGCAAACGGCAAATGAGGGGAAAAGGTCAATAGGTCAAAAAGTCAAAGGAATTCAAAGTTGGTCACCAGATGATTTCACCCGACGAACGAAAATTCCATACGAAAGTCCTCCAAAATGTTTCGTTGCCGAGATATAGGACGATTTTAGCGGTCGTGACCTTCCACATTCATAGCTAGCTTGTGATAAGAGTCTGTAGTATGGTAGTGTCATGACTTTGTGTTTGTCTTACAGACGTTCCCGCCAACACAAAAAAGCAGCAAAAAATCACCAGGTCAGAGTTCAAGTGAGGTCAGAAGGTCAAAAGGTTAAAAGAGGTCAAAATCGGGTCACCAAGATGGTATTTCATCCAGACGAACGAACGAAACTTCCATTAAGACAGTCCTCCTAAATGTTTCGTTGACGAGTTATATGACGATTTCCTATGGATGACTTGAATGACCTTGACCTGACACCAAAAAACCATCGGTTCATCCTCCACCATACATGCTACACACATACCTAATTTGAAATGATAGATACTCGCGTTCGTTAGATATGTGCTGACAAACATTTTTGAACTGTGCCTCTCGTGACTTTTCGATGATGAACTTGAACGGGCACCCAAAAACAATAGGGGTCCTCATACCAATGTGCAACCCACATACCTAATTTGAACTTGATACCAGTTTGAGTACTTTAGATATCGTGCGTGACAAGGGGTGTCACACATGCACACACAACCACACACAGAAACACACCACACACATACGACGGTGCATGATGACTGCATCAGATCTTGGTTTGCCTTCGGCAAAGGAATCAAAAGGGTTAAGCTCAGATTATGTATTTAGTAGTGTGGCCTGCTCGACAGGCGTTGTGCGTTCTCGTATTTCTAGAATATAAAATGAAACGATCCTTCACGAGTTCCCGATTCGCAGATGGCTATAAACAAAGTCAGCCGACTTTTTTCATACAATAACTACCAATATATATTTTTATGTAAACTATTATTGACCGTATTACAGGGGACCGTGCACCCCCATAAATCTTCCCAGACCACCAAAATTGGCGATGGCTGATTTTCAGAGGGGGAGCAGAAAAAGAGAAACATCAAAAATATGCATGAAAACGCACGAGAAGTATGCAGAATGTGAAATACAGGGTGTTTATTTCCCGGAATCATTCAGCTCATTTCAATAATTATTTAATTATGGACTAGATATTTATTTCGCTCATTTAAATCGCCCTTATCCTGTAGACGGAAGGGCGTTTACAATAAAATACAAGTATACAACGACACGATCACATAATAAAAAAATCCCGAACATATTCGATGCATTTACGGTATTTACAATGAAGAACTAGACATGTGTAAGTGGGTAAACCGCCCACGTTCCTATCCACGCTTCGGGCATCATTGGGAAGAAGATCACCCCATAACACCCAATAAATACCTCATTTTTGTCAGAAACCAAGATAGCCTCATCCACCAAGTCTTGTTGTCACCATTAAACTCCACATACATATGCAATTTAAATGACCTTTTTTTTGATTTTAACTTTGTCAGAACAAATAAAAAAATATAAATATACCCCCATCCAACCGAGTTTCGGTTAAAATCTTACAATTTGAAAACTCGCATAAATGTTTGGGATCAATCTAATCCCTACCCACCAGTTTTGTCAAATACGAACTAATTTGAACATTTCGGCATAAACTGCAAATTTAAGCGCCCGCCCAAGCATTGAAGTGATGCCCATTTTCGAATTCATCCGAGAATTCCACTAGTACGGACCTGTGTACCAAATTTCAGATCGATCGATAAAGCGTGGAAGAGTTATTGCGCTGACGCGTGAAGTTTCCAGCGGTGGCGGCGGAGCCTGGGACCCCGCGGCGGCTACCCGCCCAAAACCTTAATATCCCGGACACTTCCAGTGTCGCGGGGATATAATCATGAATTGCACAACAACACTAATTGCAGGCAAATGCGCAATAAATAACTGATTAAGAACTGGAGAAGAGGTTTTCAAACCTCTTTTGAGTACAAGTTCAAAGATGACGTGGAAGGCTATTCCAGTCGTGGACTTTAATACTGAGATAGAGCCACTCCAACAACACGCTTGGTGCGTGGCACAGCAAGCTGTAACAAGTCACGTGAAAATTCCAGGCCAGCCCTTCCAGGCTCATGACAATTAACAATTCACGAATGTATGATGGCGCTGTACCACTGACACAAATGTACACATGCAATGCGATCTTATAGTCTATTCTCTGCTGTATTGGCAGCCAGCCAATGCAACTCACGCAAGAGAGGGGAAGTGCTAGTGCATCCGTCAGCGTTATAGATAAGGCGAGCACACTATTTTGGAGTTTCGGCAGCCGCTGGATATTCTTCTAGGGAATTCCACCAAGCAGAGAGTTGAAGTAATCCAGCCGCGAAAGGACATGTTATCGCACTGCATGTACACAAGTGTTATCGTCGATGAACCTACGGATCCTGGAAATGTTCCGTAAATGAGAGTCAACCGTACGACAAATATCAGATCCCGTAAATCCATTTTCGTTCGATAATCAAGCGTAATACCGAATCTTTCACAGTGGCTGACCGATAACCCGAACCCACCTATTTTAAAAGTGATGCCATCAACGGCGCGAATGTGATGTTGAGACGAAAATATATTGATCTCAGTTTTTGTGTCGTTTAGTTTGATTTGTTACGGAGCATCCAGTCTCTCGCTACAGCGATACAATTGCGCGTTTTTTCGGAAAATATCGAAGATGGCGTCCAAATGGCCTACTAAATCGAAATTTGGAAAGACACAATTATAATCAACATTATTACCAGTGCTTTTAGCTCAAACCAGCGATGCTGGTTGAGCTATTGAATCTGCATGTCACTCCTAGCTATCTATATATTATCTATCATCTATCTATCTATATATCTATCTATTATTATCTATCTATCATCTATCGATCTATCTATCTATCTATCTATTCAGTGTGTCACCCAATTGCTTTTTGCCCTCCCAAATAGTCATTCTGAGGTTGAGGTTGACGAACTTGGACAATGTTCATTGACAATGAATGTTTGACCTTTTGAAGGTCAAGGTCAAAGGCGTTAAAGGGGCAATATAGGCCATTATGTGTAAATTTACAAAATTTATCCATCCTACAATTTTTTTTGTACACAGTGCTGATGTCTTCGGCATATGATAGTCTAACAGCCGTTTATGGGGTGTTCAGGATTTTGGTTCAAGGCCCATTTGGGCCAAGGGCCCAAGTATGAAAATTTCACACAAATAGTACTTGAAATGCATATCCTCCCACCGATCATTTGAGTTCTTCTAAGGTAAATGAATGTCTTTGGGTAGAGGATTCATTGGGGGTGTGTGTTCGGGATTTGGGACTCAGGACCCACTTGGGCCCTAGGGACAATATAGAATACTGCAAAATCTCGTTATCTCTACAAATTTTGTTACACATACTGATGTTCAGTCATAATGGTATTCTAATAGCTGTACATCAGGGTGCCAGGGGTGTAGGTACTAGGCTCTGGGGCGGCCTTGAGGGCCCATCAGTGGAAATATGCAAATACTTCATCCCTATTACTAAAATTTTCGTGCACAGTGCTGACATTCAGTCGTATGAGGTTGACAGCCGTGCCATCGAGGTGTTCAGGAATTTCAGGTCCCAGGTCCTCATGGGCCCAAGGCCAAGTTTGAGCCCTTGGCCCATTCATATATGAAATAACCGCCAAAAATCAGGGTATCTCCAAAAATTTGTTGCCGGTGGATGATGTTAAGTCATAATGTTTGTCTAATTGCTTGTACCTTCAGCGTACGCCGGGAATTAGGACCCAAGGGCCAGGTGGGCCTGAGGCCGGCCCATCATGTGGGTAATAGGCAAAATGCTTTCACATCTTACGAATTTCGGTGACAGTGCTGATAATGGTGGTCTAATGACCGTACCTTCGATATGATCAGGAATTTTGGTCCAAGGTCCCATTTCGGACCATTTCAATGATATTCACACAAGGTACTTGTAATGCTTCCTTGAGTTGTCGTCCATTGGTTGTGTTTGCGAACTTCTGGCACGGGCCCAATGTGGGCCCTATGGCCCATAATGATGAAATTCATGGCAAAATGGGCTTCTCTACAAGTTTGGTGAATGATGTTTAGTCCATATGACGGTCTAATAGCCGTACCGCCACCAGAGTTGTCAAGGAAGTTTGGACTCAACGCCCAGTGTGGGCCTATCTTGTGCAATCACAGCAAATCTCACTCTACCAATTTTGTGCATAATGTTGACGTTCGTCTAATGAGAATAGCCACTCTACAGATTTTCCTGGTCAAAGTTGTTTTAAGGGCCATAATGGACTACTACATGTGAAAAACTGCCACCTCAAACTCTGCAAAAGGCTTTGTTCATCTACAGGATTTAGTTGGATTACCAGGGAACTCTGTCGTGTTAATCCCAGAATGATGGTAACTGATGTTTCAGGGGATTAAGGTCAAAAGTCATCGAGGCTTATTTTTAAAATGTTCATAATTGCACCTCAAAATAGTGCAAATCAGGAATTTACACAATAAATGATTTTTGAAGTTGTATTGTCTGCAGCATTGTATAAAACTACTCTAAAATAGACCATGTTGTGATACGCTGAGACATTCGATAGCCAGGTGAATTAAATTTATACTGCAGTTGCCTGTCAATGGTACCCATATTCATAAACTTGTTGGATTCTGTCCTGCATGTCACACTTTCATTACCAGTATTAAAATTGAACATTGACTTGTATTCCATTCCCTTAAATGCCCTAATTCAGCTAACTACTTGATTCCAATTTAGCTTAAGGGGGTCACCCTTCTCTGGTCACTCATTGCCATTAACTTCTAGAGCAGAGAAACCTCCTGTGTACTCTGTGTACACAAATAGCTGCCATTTTGTCTTATTTTCTTGAATGGGAAGTGTGAGAGGGACAACCTTGGATGTCATAAAATTATAATCACGTAGTGAGCCAGGTTAATGATATAAAAAAGGCTAGGCGGTTCATGCAACAGTGCATTGGAATGGGAGTTTTGAGAGGTTATTGGTTTTGATAGGTGCATTAGGTCTGTAGTTCTGGTGGTAGTCAATGACCTACAGGTTCTGGCAGTGGGCTGGGCCAGGAAGTGGAAAATACCTGGAGGCCTATGTGGTGGATCTTACCATTCAATAACTAAACACCATTTATGCTCTCTATCGAAGTTTAAAGCGGAAGCCATAAATATTCTTATCATTCATGTGAGGGTGCACCTCCATAGCCTATTTTTGTTCCAAGCATAGGACAACAAGTTATTCAGGTTGTTATATTGGTCGATGGGGCAAATTTCGCCAATTTTTGTGAGTGCCATTTGAACAACAAGTTACAGAGACTGCTAACATGCCGTCATTTCTCCTATTTTCTTTACCTGACCACATGGATGTGGCTTCTGTCAATAGCGGCCCCAATTTCATCAGTATAAATTGGATGATCATTTTTGTCACTATTAACATTGAACCAAAATGGCAAACATGTAGGGTGTTCATCTAGTGGTTCATTCCATCAATTGCAAATTGAAATCCTTACCACAAACATTCACCCACAATGAACTGGGACATCTTGACATATGAAGGTCAAGGTCAAAAAGGGGCACAACTAATAGCCGCTGTTGTGAAATGCATTTTTCCTCTAATTGGTCATCTTTTGATGGACTTGTTGACTAATGGTAAAGTAACAATGCTCATTAGACTGCTAAGACATTTTGGCCTATGAAGATCAATGTTCAAAGGTCATTACAGGGGAAAAAGAATATTTTTAAATTGCCCTTTGGTGCTCTGATAATGTTAAGCATTATTTAGTACTAAATGTACATTCGTCTGTGTCCATTTATGCGGTTTGAGCTACAGCACCATGGTGCTCTGTTTGAACAGTTCACCGATTCGTTTTGAGATTTTCGCGCCAATTTCAATATTCCCCAGCGAAGCGAAGATCCGGTCAGTCGGTTACATTTTCACTGTTTACCATGCCCATATAACTCACGCACACATTTACACCGGTGACCTTGTAGCCTAATCCGTTGCCAGCGGTTTGCCGCGCGGGTAATTTGAAATGCGCCACTGTAGAGCCTAGTGCAATGGACGTTGTAATAAACACTTGCAGTCCTGTGTGCATGTATTGAGTGTTGAGTTTCAGTCCAGATTTTGCCCGTTGCTAACTGATATTCCCCCACTCCGTGGAATTGGTAAGAGATGGCGATATAACGCGACGGTCACGTGGCCTTCGTAAGAGATATTCGTTCGTTCGCAAGCTTACTAGGCTAGGTATCAATTACTGAATTCTGAAACCGTTGCAAATTAAGTTCTTCGGACAGGTTATAGCCGATGCTCGAAACCCTGTTATGTACAACATAACATTGTCTGTCGGGAAACGACCTGTATCAGCTATCCCGCACAAATGGCGTATCAGGCTATTTACCAAGGGTGTTTTTTCTGTTAACTCGTTGGGGGAATTCAAACTTTCACCGTTTTGTCCTAGCTTCGGGATTACCGGTCTATTCTTTCGCGTCTACCTGGAAACAATAATGGATAATGCTCTGAGAGGTAAAGAAGACAGTGGTAATCGGAAGAAGAAACACCACCAACTTCGAGTTGACTGACCCACATGTGCCCTTGGTTTTACAAGTGTGTGAAAACAGAGAACTGGGGCGGGTGGTTGACCAGATTTTACGTAAATCTGATAACCGAGAAACATGACAGGATCCCACGCCACGTGGACGGCAGAGAAAGAGAAGGATGACAGCATCAAAATTGGACCGGCTGGGACCTTCACTGAATCCAGGTGGGACGACTGCTGGAAAACGGTCTTCGCAGGTGCTAATCAAACCGCTAGTAGTCCGGAATAGTACGAAGTGCGAAAAGACCTTCAGGACCACAATTTCATGAGGAGCTCATATGTGACGATATGAATCCTATCAATCGAGCCAATCAGGCTAGAAATATATTAATGGGTTCTGTTGTTCCGTCACCACGAGGGCATTTCACCACGGCTCCTCATGTCAAGCAACCACCGTGCCATACAGTTAGAAGGATCACACAGGGCTATAAAAGTAATGTACGTTGCAGTCAAACGCTACTGCAGAACCGAAGCCGAAGCAAGAAGCAACCGCCCTGTACAAAGACCGATCGTCGCACAGGCGAGAAAACCGCCCGCACCGAGGAGAAAAACCGCACCACCTACCAACACGTGAATCTCTATCAGGAAGATGTATACAACGTTGCGGTGAATGACATGAAAGATATCACACAACCCAAGGGTGCCGTCTCGACAAGTCCATCACGAGGGTGCTGTCGCTCGCCCAAAATATGCCGCGTCACTGGGGAGACAGAGTAAAGACCTAGGCCGATAAGAAACACGGGACTCGAGAGGAAACTTGTTGAGAACCCTGTTGGAAAACAGTATCCTTTGTACCTAAAATGAAACATATCGGATTACTACCCTCGAATGAAATCGGCCGTGTTGATTTTCTAGGAATCAGTGAAACATTTCTGACCATTATTGCCGTCATATCTTAATAAGGTATCAGGGTTACCATACTCTGTGGGACAATTATGGGCATTCCCCTCCTCATGTCACTTCATTGAAAGTCAACCTGGCTACGATACAATAAGGATCAGAATCGGTTGTTAGGCAGGAGAGGGTCTAGTCAGGTTCGTCAATTACTAATATCCATTCAATATCGGAATAAAGTGAAGCCATAATCACTATATAATAGACATTTAGCCTTATATATGACCACTGGACGTTATTTATACGTATATTATATGCCTAGGTAAACCCTAATTACACGCCCAGGATATATAATCATGGACGTTTTTCCCGATTTTCCAGTCGCATATGTGTTCTAACTGCTACGAGACTAGCTTCAGGCCAAGAATTTTGTACATATATGCGGGTAAATACCGTTCCCAAATGATCAAATCAGTTAAACCTAATCCACCCAGCACTGGGGAGTTCATTGTGTTTACATGTTTCAATTGCCCATGATAGTAACTCCCAAATTCTTCAAACTGCAAGACTCATGGGGCGCACGAAAACATCAGGATCCCCCCCCCCCCCTCCCCCAGGAAGCGGACTACACATCGCATTGAACTTGATTTGACCAGGCATTCACGACTTATCGTGTTTACAAGATATTCAGAATATAACCTGGTTAACGTGAGAAAAAAAACATTTCCTCGACACCAAAAACATGATAATAATTTATTTCATTCAGGCCTGGGCGAGGACCGTCGAGTCATCACGTCTTACAGCCTGATTTGGTTATGCGCAAAAGACAGGGAGGAATATTCCCCGCGACACTGCCGGGAAGTGTCCGGGGTTATCATGGTTTTGGGTGGGTAGTCGCCGCCGTCCCAGAGGCTCCGCCGCCCGCTGCCGGAAGATTTTCATGTTTGCGCAATAACTCTTCAACGGCTCATTCGAATTGACCTGAAAACTTAGTACTAGTCCGCCGCCCTAGTGAAATCTCGGATGGCTCGAAAGTGGGCATTACTGCGATAATGGGGGCCGCTAATGTGCGTAATTTACGCGAAATTTCAAGGTTAGCTCGGATTTGAACGAAAACTTGGTGGGTGGGGATTAGTTGATCCCAAAAAATGTGGAGATCATTTCAGGTCATCGGAGGTTAAGAATTGCGAAAATGAGGCGATTCTTTCAAACTTCCAGATTTGAACGAAACTGTGGGTAGGGAATATGGTTGATCCCGAAAAAGTGGAGGTCATTTCAAGGTCATTGGCGGTTCAAATTCCTGCGCGAAAATGAGGCGATTTTCAAACTTTTCCAGATTTGAACGAAAATTGGGGGGAGGGACTATAGTGATCCCGAGAATGGGGGAGGGGTCAATTTCAAGGTCATCGGAGGTCACTTTGCGCCATTTATGCGATTTTCCAAACTGTGTCCAGATTTTAACGAAATTGGTGGGATGGGAGTACATTTGTTCATTCACAAAGAGAAGTCAACTTTGCATAAGTACATGTGTTATTTACTTCCCATGGTATTACAACAACCCTTGGTGGATGAAGTTTATCTTGTTTCTGACCGGAATGGGGAGGTCTTAGGGGGGTGTTAGATACTTCTTCCACATGGATTGCTCAAAAACGGGAGATATAAACGTGGGGGTTTACCCGCATTACACATGCTAGTTGGGAAATGTATGGTACAATGGAATTGTTTTTGTGTTTGTTCGATGGTCTGTTTGATTGATATGGAACTCGTCTCCCTGTCTGGGAAATGGGATATGGACACTAAGCTGGCAGCCCCGTAGGTAGTGCCGGGTGAAAATAACACATGACTCAAAGTTTATGGCAGGAGGATCGCAGAGCATGAGTCATCACTGCAACCAGACTGATGGACACCACAGAATGGATCGCTGACAACTGAATCTTATGCGTTTACACAGGATGCAAGAATGAAATGAATTATGAGACAGTGTCAATACACGAAAAGGAGACACGCCAAATGGGATACATACTTTACACAACTGGAATAGACAGATGGAATAAATTCGCTACACACCTAATTGGTTGTTCCGGAATAAATCTATTTTTTTCAATTTCGGCGCGGGTCGGCGCGGCCGAATTTGTGTCTGCTGACTGGTCAGTGGTTAGTTCGAGGCTAGCCATAGAGCTCTATTATTAACAACAGCTTCCAACTCGGCAATTCACACAGAAGAACGATGGATCAACTGGAGGCTGCGGAAATATGGGAGGATTGTATCACCCCCCGATCATATTTTTTTGTTTCAAATGATGGCATACAATTTTGAATCTCTCGCTAATTTACCTTGGTGGTCCTAATGATGAGGAGATTCTCAAACTAAAAACAAATTATATTTCTACTACTACTACTACTCTCCGAACAAAACACACCAGCGGATTTGCCACAATCAGCACAAATAAGGGAATGCATCCATTGACGGGCATATATTTGCGCTACGCCCTAGCAAAAGTACATAATGTTACACAAGAGATAGAAGAGCCATCTAGCAACTCTGTGAATGAGGACGTGTTAATTGGCTTCTATTCGATTTACCCAAGCCGTGACGCGGTGATCATCACCGTATCCTACGCATGGCTAACTGAACCTTGTCTCTACTGCTGCAACCTGAATGCAGATGATTCAGATACTGTTTATGTTTGTACTCGCGTGAATTAGTGGTGTCAAGCGCACCTTCAAATCCGCATCTTGAAATCTAGAATCTATAAGTCTTGGACTGTTTGGTCCCGATCGAGTGGAAAATTTATGTAGGCCTGCGGTCAATGTTTGTCAAAAATAGAAAATTGTGAATATTGACATTCTTTCTTCCTGTCGTCCTGATTTTGGGCTGTGAACACGATCTTGCAACCCACCTTATTTGATCATTCATACTTTGTAGTGGTTTCCATATGATGAAAACAATCCCTCTTGTTTTGGGGTGAGAACAAAAACGTCGGAGGCCAAAAGGCAACCGTTGAAAATCGTGTTCATACGATAAATCTGAAATTCTTGGACCAAGCAAGCTGAAATTCAGAATGCAGCTTCCAACTTCCGCTGTGGGAGTACATGTTTTTCGGTGAGACTAGGGGATTGGTTTTTCAGCTCCGCCGAAAAATTACCCGATAACTCGAACCTACTTGGTGGATGAAGTGACGGACGAATCATCGAGGAATAGTAAGCCTTTTGTGCTTTTCATTCTCTACTTCCTCCGTGGCATTTTCAGCTACCGCTACAAGTACTGTTTGTTCAATCGGCGCTCTCGAGGATAAACGGGGATGGAACCCCTTTAGAGCCTGGTTGGCGGAGATTTACGAGTAAGCGAATGGATGGTGGAAGTGGGGTGGTGGAAGTGTGGTGGGGCGGCAGGGTGGCCAGGTCTGGTCACTTGCCCGGAGAGGCAGGAGTGGATTGGAAGCGGGTGAATGCGACTAGGTGCCTCTCACCACGTGCTCCACTTTCATTTCAGAGCGCCGAACAGATTTATATAATCGTTGTCTTCCATTTCCGATTTCTTGTTCACGTTAACAAGTGTATCCCAGCAAAACTATTTCATTAGGACGGCCATTTTCAAATCCAAGACTGGCTGTAATATAAGGCAACCATCTCCGATGCACTTGGACCACTATGTTCATATGGTGGTATCTAGCCATGTGCACACTTCATGCTTCTAAGAAAACCGTCCCAGAAAACCGTTCCGTTACGCTCCCTTCCGGCTTCAGCAAAAGTGTTATGATTCATGACGTTAATTTGACTGTCCTTTCGGATGGAACGAAGGTTGGATTTTGGCCCTACAGATTTGCTACAACAACCCTTGCATATAGCACTGGTCGAGAATAGAAGGAGAGTTACCATCGGTAACGATCAATCCGGTTAGGATTCTTTTGGGAGCGCGTCGGATCGAACTCGTAGGATCAAATTTAAAACACCAGCTCCCTGATAATTCTGGGGTATATTGCAGCAAGTTGATGCGCGGTTTGTTCATGTTCTTTCACAAGTGCCCCAATTAATTAGGGTAGGGCGGAACAATGGAGAATGCAATGCAGTGCCCTGCCCGAAGACACCTCGGGAAGGATGTTAGGTCCTCAATGAATACAAACTCATGCTGAATATGTCTCTCAAGTTCGGAGCTCGGCCGATATATGATCTCCTCACCCCTCTCTCTTACCCAAACATTATCAGCCTTGATCCTTACATACTCCAGGTGTCACCAGAGACAAAGGAGCACGTCTGGTCTCCTACTATCATGTTTGCTATATGTAAAGCGGTTGCAGCATTTTTGTGGAAAAACGTTATAAACATTCAATAATCTTATTTCGTTGACAGGGTATCGGACTCTTTTGCTGGTTGGGATCCTACTGTACGTCCTTCTCGGGATGTCAGGCTTAGCCGTGGACGAGGACTGCCCATGTAGGGATATGAGCTGCGGCAGTGTTACTGCTGTGTGGCGTGATGACGGCAAACAACGCGAATGTCAGCTACCTGGTAACTGGTAATATACAGTAGCATTCGAAAGAAAGTGTCTAGGGCCCACTCGAACAACCCTGTCTTCTTGATCGTCTGTTTGTCTGTTTATCAGTCGTCTAAATTGAAGGTGTTAGGCTGGGATCAGGCTACATCAGGCGCGGTTCTAGAGTCCCAATTGGACGGGGGGATTTGGGTGGCAGCTAATATGAGGAAGGGTAGATCTTTGGAAATTCGGATGCATGACTGGTAGATGACTATCTAAGCGTAGCGCCACCATAGGTTGGTGCGGATCGTCCGAGAAAATTGTTGACTGCACAAACTCTCCAGATGGCCGGAAACGTGCCAGTGCCTACCCTGCTTGTTTCCAGCCTTGAAATATAGATCTCGTGTCTAAAAATTCTCAATTAACGTGGAAAGTGTTCTGTGAAGATAGTATTAATATGATATCACATGGGTTTACTGCGATATGAGAATCATTATTGCGGTGCCATGTCACCACGAGTTGGCCTGTCGTGGCATTATTGCAACATAATTGTCGTAATTTACCGTAATTAACTGAATGCACATTTGTTTACAGAGTTTTAGGCTCATAGGGAATGTCAACCAATCGGGTCATTAGATTTGCGTGAAGTGATCCATACCCTAACGACGTTCTTTCACATTCATGGTGAGGACTACGTAAATTGCTGATTGCACTAATTTCACTACACATTAACTACTCATTGCCATGCATTTGTAACCACTAACGTTGTGCATCGTGTGTACGCACAGTTCGGAAAGAGGGCGAAGCATGGTTGTCGACTTGACAGTTGTCACTACTCCTGTACAAGCAGCCTATGCACTCGACCTTTCGAGAATATGAGGTAGCATTTACTTTCATTACATTGAGGAGTAGGCGTAACCTGGTTATCGCGAGGAAATCTGACCTGGGAAATTGGGTAGGCCTGAGGGTGTGGAAGCAGGCAGGACGCTCATGTTATTTCAATATGACAATACGCATATTCAACATAAAAGTATCAATATCCTCGGGCGCCCGGGTTACAAAGACAAGACCTTATTTATACTGTGTACGTTTATTTATCCATTGGGTTAATTAATTATTTATTTAAATATCATTATTTTTACAGGCGTTCGAGCTTCAATGTATTGGGATGTCTCCTTCCCGACCGACGGCTGGATCTGGGTCAACGGCATTCACTAATACTGATGCCTTTGTTTTGCTCCACAAAATGCCCGCAGAAAGATGTCGTGGCACATTAATATTATCCATTTCGAACGATTTTTAAACCTTCGAACTAGTTCTTGTGGCTAGCGGTAATGTTAAAAAAGTATGTAGTAGGGCGACTGTTATTGAGTATACGTTCTGCATACAGCCCAAAACACATAATGTTAATATAACTCGCTTGAATTCACAAAACAATAAAAGGAGGAGTATCCCAACATGAAAATATTGTTCTGTTTTATTATATCATAAGCCTGGAGGGCTAATTGCTACAGCATCAGTTGCTATGGTGACAATTATGGTGGGTGAGAAGTATCCATTGAGGGTTTTTGTGCAATTATCTCGAGTTCGGAACTAACCAAATACATTCGTGTTTAGAGCAATTTTTCCATGTTTGATGATTACCACTAATTTTCCAAGATATTTGGTGATTCCATTAACTGAATGATTCTATTGTTTTTTACGCGTTGAAACATAAAAAAAACCGTTTCTTTGCGATTAGATAAAGAGGACAGGAATATTGAATTTGAGGATGAAAAATTTCTTCGCCAAATCAAGAAATGTTGACAATGTTTCACTATCCTCGAAATTTGCGAGGATTGGAATGATTGCCCACTGGCCACACGTTCGCCAAATCGACCGTGTCCGTGTGGCGAGAGAGTTCTCCTTTTTGAAAACATTGCTAATATATAATTAGAAATCAGGATTAAATTGTTAGACTGGGCTCTCGGCAACGACTTGGCCGCTCCCCGAGGGTGACTGGCGAGTCTATTTATTTCAGAAATTTGGTTCAATGGTCAGCTGGTCATCTGGTAGACACCCCAAGTATGTGTACACTACGTTTCGAAAGACAACAGAAGCGCGCCAATACTTGGTCTATTTACACATTCATCGTTAGTTTGTCAACGAGACATAAACGGCACCATCGTAGATCAAAGGACCGAGAATATAAACACTAACGACCCTATTACCAAATATTGAGGTAACGAACAAGATGTCACTTCTTTGTCAAAATGAAGAAATAAAGACGTCTTCCTAATAAGAGTAAATGACTCCATCTTCATCAGTTCGACACGCCTAATTATACTATTTATGTATTGGCAATGTGTTTCCTTGAATATAATTGACATATACCATTTGATGCCATTGCACTACATAATAGACGACAGACAAACAAACATAAGACACAAAACAGATAAGCGAACATCTGATGGATAAATAGACAGATATCATTAATTGCTTCCGAATTAGGAAAACATGGACACGATACATACTAGTATAGGACTACAAGTGAACAATAGGAACCTAACAAACAAAATGTGTGTAGGGAGCATGGCAAGTTTCAGATATCACCCATATGTGTGGATAGGCCGCGTGGGTAAAGGGAGCCAATGCTCACGCTACAGATACGTACAACGCGTAAAAGGGTATTCCATAATAGCAAATTACCCCAATATGCATTAAAATCCTAGTTGAAATACCCAAAGAAAGAGGAACGTTAACGGTTGATGTATGCCCCAGTGGCATCTGTCATCTACTACGTGGTAGGATGGAATTTGTTGATTTACATCCCCGCGCGGACAGGTTAATTTCCATACCGCACAAATACGTGGGCCACGTTTAGCTCAACGTTTTGACAACCGTTGGCCCAACGGTTGGGTGCTCGTAGGAATGCGTTGGCCAATGCGTAGAATAAATTGAGCCAACGAGCGCCAACATCCCACTCCACCTCTTGCCATCGTTTAAGGTACCAACGCTGCCCTATGCTAGAATGAACGTTGATCCAACGGGCACCAACTCCCCATCTTCAACCCCTTGCCATCATTTTAGCCAACATTGGCCAAAGCTAGAATTAACGTTTGATCCAACCGTCAGTACCAACATCCTATCTCCCAGATTTGCCATCGTGTAGCCACGCAGAGAATTTACATTGGGCCACGTAGCACCCCCGACCTCCCACTCTTCAACCTCTTTGCTATCGTTTACAACATTGGCCAACGAGCAACCAATCTCCACATCTTGCCAATAGTTTTAGCCCAACGTTGGGCCACGTATATATTGGATGCATCTCAGTTGGCACTATGCGGCACCAGCCGCTTTCCAGTCTTAGAATAGCAACATGAACCAACCAGCGCTGGCACATCGTCTGGCAAAGTTTGGTACTACATTGATCCAACGTTCTTCAACTGATTTACAATGGTATGCTGATGTTCTCAAAATTTATTTACTTTTGGTTGGTACAACAATGGGCCAACGTTTTGCCCAACTTTCTCTTATTCATTTAGTTTGAACAACGGGCCAATATCTTGTAACGCCATTTTCCAATAACATTTACACCCCACAGGTAATTGGGAGTGGGTGTTTTACCAAGCAATCTCTTGCCGAAATGGCCGATACATAGTCACACAGTTACCATGCTTTGCTATTGCAGATTAAACCTTTAAGCAATGGTTCAATTTAGAAATGTTGCACACATAATATGTTCCCTATTAAGTTTCAATAAACTTTTAAAATATATACCAAATGCCATACTACAATGGAACCCATTGCATTCTATTTTTAGCGCTCTCAGGCAATTCTCAAGATAGATTGCACAAGGTCCCTGTATCATCGAATGAAGTCACAATTTGAGATGAGTTTTTCTCATGTATTCATGCCAACTGAACCTACATATGAACATAACATATCACTGAAAGATATATGTAAATACACTCAAAGGAACAATGGCTGCAATAATTTGACCTGTCAGGTTATATTTGCATAGGTACAATTTGGATGAAACAGGGATGGTGCCAAGCCCCCGGGCGGCAACCCGGTATACGCGCGCACTCAGCAGTTACCCGGCCTCATTACACATTAGCCAAATTTACCCGGCACTACCTCCTTGTTTCCTATTAAAATACAATGCTGTCGTTTTGGACGCCACTGCCATTTATGTACCAGGTTTCACCCGTACTCTCAGAATTTTTCTGGGCACCTCCCTGGATGAATTCCTCATAAGAAGCCTGGCACGTCGGGAATGAAACCAAAAGTATACACTGGAGCTATCACCTCCCAACTTTCACTATACATTTTAACATACTCTCATACACAAGTCACTCACGCCACTAAATCCACTAATCATATCTTTGACCCGACTCAAGCCCGACCTCTACGGAACTTTCCTAAAGAACTCGAGTATATTCCCCCATAACCAGTTTCACTCTCCCATGAGTTTTATTAGGCTGGAAATGTTGTAGACATCTCCAGTTTTCTTCAAGGCCTCCGTCCTGTGACCAATCTTAACACTGCGACATTCCGTGTTCATGGCTACGGCAGGGGTCTCGTTCTCTTTTCCGGATGCTTCCTTCCCCATCTCGATCAGAGGTAAACCGAAGCCAAGGTCTTCGGACCTATTGTTACATTACTCCACTAGCAGTCCACATTTTTCATCACTGCTGAGTAGCCCTACCGTAGCTCTCACAATTATTTTTTAGTGGACAACAAACCATTACTGAGCCATTTTCACTAAAATTGTCCACTATAGTTGGAAACTTTCAGCATAATATTAATTGATCTCAACACCTCCACACTGCCAGACCATGTCAATTGATCTAATCTTTACTGATACTGATACAAGTGCATAATTGACAGTTTTGTAAACAAACCCACCCCCCCCCCTCCCTCATCGAAAGACTTACTCTAATGATGGTTTCAAAAAACTCACATGTTCTTAGGAGTATCACTATTATTCATGGCAGTCTTGGCCATTTCAGGCTGAACCATTTTGTACCGCTCACTCAGTTACTGTTAGATGAGAGGCGTATTGGGTAATCAATTGCCTTAACCTGAGCCTGGTTGTTCGCCAATAATCTGGTCATTCACTCCTGGATGTGTGGCCTATGGCAGACTGCTACTCTGGATTTCCTGTCCCATCTCTCTGGATTCTTGGGGGCAGGCTTTGTTTCTTCAGCCATCCGCTTGAGGATGTTCCGGTCACCTGCACCTACGTTCCAGCCCTCGTGTCTGCTGTTTACACAGCGCTATTGCAGCCAGCTACCCGAGGGTGTGCCTGGTTGTTTTAGCCGTCCCCAATCAGCGCTCTCTGGATGAAATGCCTGGGATACCTGTCACGTAATTCTCGCTGGTTGCACACTGGAATATTGACGAACACCCCTGCTCGTTAAGTCAAACCAGTCTGCAGAATTCCGAACGAAACCGCCTGTGAGCTACAGGCCCCTTCATATCATTCCCCTTACATAGGTGATCATCACTGATGCTACAATTACTGCTTTGGTACTCTTCTCTACTTCGGATCTTTGATTTGGTCTCACCCTGTTGACTGTCCAAGGCACCATTCTGGAAACTGTCAACCGCTGGTTACACTTACTTCCACACAGATAAACCATTTGACATTGCAAGAAATGAAATTTAACAAAGTGATCAATTTCCGGGAATGGAACAAATCGTTCGAATCACAAAATACTATTCCTGTGACTTGACTTCCGAGTGACGTTTTGATTGCTCTGGGGCAATCGAGTATACGTATAAATTGAAGAGATCAGTAATGTTCTCAGAAAAATTGAAAATCCTCAAATCTGCCCATCAGTTGACACTGACACATAAACCAACAGTACAACCCAACAACGATTCAGTTAATCTGGGTTGGTTTTCTTCTGATGGTGTCGCTACAGAATCACATTTATCACGAACAAGGTCACCGTCTATATATTCGGGATTATTTGCATACAAAGAAAAAGTGTCCAAGTCTGTATCCAACTGTTTCTGTGCTGAAGTTATGATCTACACAATGCGTTCGATGAATTGTGAAAGATGAAAGTCAGACCAGTTGATATCTACATAGCAACCAGCTTACCTCCCTTGCAAAGAAGTACTTTATTTCAGCGAGACTGGACGTGTTCAGGTGTTCTGTCACTACTTGAATTAGACCAGTCATTAATCCATTCATGAAGTGTATATAATAGCAAGAAGGAAAAAAAAATCAGATTGGTTAACTGTTAAACGGTTGCGGAGACATCGTAAGCCCAACATGGCCAATCACCACATATTTCAACGATCTCATTGCTTTAGTATTTGGTGTGCATATATGATTAAAAAAACCAGATGTACAGCTGGAGTGACGGCTGTATCTTAGCAACTACCCCATAGCAACGTGTAGTAGTAGCAACCGGTGTTGGAGACATGTATGTATCCATTGGCTGGACACTATCATTTGGCATTAATGTGGGTGGGAGCAGATTCTGCAAATTTTTCCTAATGCCCCACTGCCATCTGCTTTGGTAATATTTTGGGTAAAGTGTCCTACCAATCAATCAAAAAAAAAACCAACTTGTCGAAAACCTTTTCTTGAAAAATTATGGGGTTACTTTTTTCAAGAACACTGACCTTTTTCAAAACGACATATTCTTGAGTTTTGGTTGAGAATTTAGTAATACAAGGGGAAATGGTGTACATTTAGTGATATTTTCCCAACACCTGTTAAAGGTCAGAGAAGTGACCTAGATAGTTTGATTTGGCCTTTTCTCAGTTCAGGTCAGGCTGCGAACAGTGTATATATGGTACCAGTTATAGGGGAACTTTGACAATAGTAAGCCTTGCACCCGTTGTCATACCTAGTAAGGCAAGTACTGATGGCGACCACACTGTTCTCTCTACTCTACCAATTTCGTGATAATGTGCCTACGTTACCTGGGGCAAATCCTTGAGTTTGCCCTCGGCACAAGAATATTGACATGAGGGGCTTTATTTCCACGTCTTCTCTATTCTGATCTTTTGAGTTGGTCGCAGCACACTGTGACTGGTCTCAAGGCACCATCTGAACCCGGCAGACAGCTGGGTCAGCTACCCCAGAACCCCACGCAGAGAACATCGGTGACACTGGCAGAAATGAAAATTTACAAGTTAATCAATTTCCAGGAATACACAAATCGTCGAATACTAACAAAATACTATTCCTGGACTATGAATCCGAGTGACAGTTTTTTGATTGACTCGGGGGCAATCGAGTAATACAGTAGTCAAATTTAATGAGATTCCAGTACATGTTCTCAGAAAAGTTGAAAAGCCCTAAATCTGTCCATCCGTTGACACTTGACACTAAACAAACAGTCACAACCCAACAAACGTATTTCAGTTATGGCTGGGTTGGTTCTTCTTAACTGTCCAATGGGTGGTAGATTACAGATTACATTAATCACATAACAAGGTCACCGTCTATATATTCGGGCGTATTTGCATACAAAAACACGTAGCCATGTCTGTATGCACTTCTGAAGTTCTAATATACACACGCGTCTGATGGATGTGAAAGATGAAGTAACAGTGATATCTGGACAATTTGCACATAATTGTTGGATGGGCAAGCGGATTCTGCACAACAATTTCTTCTATGTTCTTGCCACTGCCATCTGGCTCTTGGTATTATTTTGGGTATACTAATCAATTAACAACTTGTTGAAACCTTTTCTTGAAAAATTAATGGGATCTTAGTGCACGAACACTGACCTTTTTCAAACAAATATCTTGATTTTTGGTTGAGAATTTTAATACAATTACATACATATCGGAATGTGTAACATTATTGATATTTTGCCGTTCTCAACACCACTATGAAGGCAGAGAAGTGACCTATGATGAGTTGATTTGGCCTTGTCTCATTCAGGTCAGCGAACAGTGTATAAGGTACCAGTTATGGGGAACTTTGAAGAATATAAACTGCACAACCTTGTCATAACTGTAGGCAGTACCTGATGACAGACAACGACTGTTCTCTCTACCCAAGTTTTGTGATAAGTGCCTATTTCCCTGCACATCCCTGAGTTTTCCCTCGTCTCAATCTTTTACATGATGGCTGGATTTCCTCCCGCTCCCCCTAGCAATATTATCTTGAGTCTTGTACTATGGTAGTTATGGTCAGACCACAACAACACCAGGCAACTCCCTGAAAAAAAATCATTCCCTGCCATACTTGATAAACTGTTACAAAAACTTCGAAAACATCCCAAATCTGCCTGCTGAATATGTCTATGGCCTACCACCCTCATCATTCATCCTGGAGGAGCATTGCAGCAATAACATTCTGATCCACATGCTCCATTGTGCATGGGCTGGCTCAATGACTGTCTCTAGAAGTTCCCCCCAGGTTCTCTGAATCCTTCTGGCTCCCTGCAAAATTAAGATCAAAAGACAATTTATGTCCATGAGATGTATCCTTTTGAATGAAACCTTAACAATATGCCTAATATAACATTATCAGCTAATCCATTACTGCTCGTAAAGTCACTGCTTTTATCAGCCACGCATGACATAGATAGCATATGTCTTTATTTTGGCATACTGGTTAGGTCACTTTGTGGGGAACAGTATCCCCCAATCCTTGTATGAAACCTACAGTAGGAGAAGAAAATCTACAGACACCTCAACAAAAAGCAATAAATAAAAAGGTTTTGCATTATAGCATTCGTTACTCCATTCATGAAGAGTATCATAATAATAATACAAATTCTAAATTGGTCAAGATTTGACTTAACTGTGTTACACGCATCCCGAGGATTTGGTTTTTTATATGGACGAAAACAGGTGTCCAGGTTTTATTACACTCTAGCCTAGCAACTGCATAGCAATTGTGCTGATAGGTGTTTGATTTAAACATGACTTGTGTATTCAAAGGTTGTATGTAAACTGAACAATTTGCATTAATGTGGAGGGCAAGAGGATTTTGCTAGTTTTTCTATTAATGCAATGCCACATGGTGCTTCTGGTATAATTTTCGGTATGGCTATTACAGAACTCACTTTTCTGAATGTGTTAAACACTTAAACTAGTTGCTTTTGGTGTGTTTTTCAAGGATTGAGTACTGTGAGATAAAATATAACAGCAGAAGTGAAATACATGCTATTTGTTTGTATATTCAACATGTTGCTTTCAATGAAATCAGGAAGAGTGATGATCATACAACACCCTACATAAATATACAAACACAGCCTCCTAAGTTGCATTCCAAATGAACACAACATGTCTTTCTACACGTGTACTAGTCTTGGCCACATTGGCGACTCGTCACATGAGTTACCTCTAAACCTTGTTCAGTATCGGTGAAAATTTAACCAAGGAATAATTATTTCATCCAACCGAACAGTTTGATGGTAGAAGCTGATATTTCAGACTTTTGCAAATAGGACCAACTCCCATGTAGAGACCCATGGAAAGTAGTCTAGTAGTATGCCATAATAAGTGTGAACTACATACAGGTAGCCATACAGTACCTTGCTGCCTTATGTGCTTTTACAAATGCCTTGCATTGTACTTTTCAGTACCATCGGGAAAGCAGAATGTGGCAGTTCTGCAAAATCATTTGCCTCGTCGGGGCCGCGTCAGGCACTGACGAAAAACGGCAGATCACAGGCTATTTTCGGCGGACAATAATTTATGACGATATTTTTTTTGGAGTCCGCAATTTGGCAGTAAAAAATAGGGTCGGTCGGGTTACCGGAACATAGCAATTTATTTTTCTCAGGCCTAACCCTACCTCTAATTTCTTGACACTAACCTTATACATCCAGGTACACATGGTAAATTATGCAGTCAACCAAGCCCTGGTATGTTTCGACAGACCACTAGCAAGCTCTATCCCAGCCATGCTCATTTATTGGGACAAGTTACTGTTTTAGCCTATAGTAAGTTCCCAATCGGGGACACACCAATCCAATACTTTGTTTTACGGTTCCTATCTTCTATACGATGGTAACTGATCACTTAAGCGACACAAAAATGTTTGTCACAAGATTCCAAGGTCAACATCAGCTTGTTTTTTGTGCAGAAATTACAAACAGGAGTAAGCTGTTTCTTCTTTTTCTACAGGAATATTCCTGATAAGGTACTGTTCGGGTGAAAGATTTGAGTATTGGATGATTTTACCGAAAAATTTTCTATACCGAACTGAACGCTACAAATGCACCTTTCGACCAGCAACCCTTGGGATAGGAATGCCGTTTGATGTAAGTCGATAACAACGATAATTTTCCGGAGTACACGTATATTTCCCCCGATAAGACATTATCAAATATATCTATCAAATGCGTTAGTTTGTCAGAATATATTTCTTTATCAGAGCATAGTTTGGGTGATTTAAAGCGAAATTTGGTATTTTTTATCATAATAAACTTGACGAGTGATCAGGAAAGTGGATTGGCAGCCCCTGTACAATAGAGTGACTGTCGGTCCGTAGTCGGGATCCAACTCTCCACGCCCCTATAAGGAAGTAGGTTCCTATTCAGTATATCGTAGCAGTTTGCGTTACCCCAATAATGACGGATGTTTAAAAAAAAAATCCATGAGTGGAGTTCTTGGCAATAAAACTTCTCGCGACGTGACATGATTTCCTGAGACTAACGGTAACTTGGACAAATACTTCAGACGTTTCTTTTCCAATTATTATTGGATTAGCTTCCAAGGTTTCTAAGCATCCCTGATCTCGGCCTAACCTATGCTAGGGCCTAGGTTTCAAGCAAATTTGCGGTAGTAGCCCCCCACCCCAGCCCCCCCCCCCCCCCCCCCCCCCCCCCTCCCAATATGCCCTTGAGACTTGGAGACAATGACACTACCACACTTTGCAGCCTTTTGTTGTCATTTTTGACAATACAATCGCCCTCACAAAACCATTCCACCAACACAAAGGACGAAACATATTAACCCACAAACTGAGTGATAAAGCATCGAAAGCACTTGAGAAAAAACAGACCCTTTCGCATGAAGGGAAAACGAGACGCACGAGGACAAACGTTGCATAACGGCTCATCTGGGATCGAACCCGCGAAAGCAATTCGCATAAACTCATGCTCTGGGTCCATCGCCGTAACCGCTAGGCCACGGCAACCTGCTGATAAATATTTTCAATACTTTTCTTTAAGGTTTCGCACCTTACACGTGACTGCTGTAGGAAGAGGTTTTTCGGGTTTTCGTTTTTTTCTTCAAAAAATTTCATGTGAAAGTGCATGTGTGCGTGTGAATGTTTGAATGTTTCTTAGATGGGTTGTATTGCAACTGGTGAATCGTGTTGCTGTTTAATTTTGTAAATGTTGTTGTACATGTCGCTTCGATGAGCCTACAACGGGCCATGGCAATATATGGTACTAGGCCGTTATTCGATTCTCTAATCTTCTATTGAGCAGTTGAGAAAGGGACGGGGGGGGGTAAAGTTTATTATGACTTATTTTTTCAGCCTATTGACGACCCACGAACAATATTCATTCTGCACATTGGAGCTGGGGGCCGATCCTGGCGCCAGCACAGGAAATGACACGCCCACCACCCAACTTTTTGAAGAGAGTGGGGGGGGGGATATTATCAATTCCCCATATTTGACATACGTATAGGAATAGAATCGCTCGCTCCCATGTTTGCGGGGGATCCCCACAAGTTAGTTGACTGCATTGGAATTACACGCTAAACTGACTTACAACTAAATTGACTTCTGTTATTTACTAAATCCATGATGATCAATGCCAGCCTTCAATTAGCCCATGTAGTCTTCGATAGGCAGCAAATCTCGAATGTAAGTTTGAACTTTTCACAGGATTCGCGAACGACATTTCCTCATGGTTCTCCGCTAATGATTTTTTTTTTCATGAAAAGCTGGTCCTAAAGAATTTTTGTTATAGTCGGTGTCATCTCAGGCTCGCGACCTCCGGTCTCGTGGGTCGTATCCAATGATCGCCAAGAAGGTTATGCCCAGGATGGGATACACTAGATAGCTCAAACTGCGGACATTTCACTGCCCCCGTCCCTTTACAGCTGGCGTCACTTCCTAAATGTTTTTTGTTTGCGACACGGCGACTCGGATATTTAAAAACATTTCAGACAACAGGACGGCGTTTCCCAGAACTCGAACGAAAGATATTCACTTCTTATAAGAAAGTAGTAAAACAGCTGGTTCTTGCAATGTTCGGTTGTACATATGTAAATTAAAGCTCATTTCGGTTTTAGACAGTTACCAATTAAGCTGTTTATTATTGTAGTTTGTAAAACGGAATTTGATATAGACACTGGACTCGCAATCGTTTATGGACTCTGACCAGCACATTCGGTCAAATTTCTCTCAACTCGAAATATTGGGTTAAGTTGTCTCTTTTAAATTCCGTAAAAGGAACGGCCTGTCACTGGCAACAAAGTAACTTTGCAGTTATATAGAAACAAAGAAATATGCAAACATATTCAGTATTTATATTTGTAAATTATTGAAAGTTATCAAAGTTTCCTGAAATTATAATGACAACTGGGGAGGAACCAAACGGTAGTTGATTGGTGGCTATAAAAGTCTGATAGACGTTTAGCACGCTATTGGGTTAAACGGTCCTGCAGTCGTAGTAATCAGTTCTATTGTCAGTATCTTAAGCTCTTCTATTCAGGCTGACTTCTATTAATTCACGCAAAAGACTTTCATGAGACTCTTCATTGGGCAAAGTGATATCCTGTCTATAATCCAAGTAGAATAGATGCCCCCAGAGGACCGTCGCAGGTGTCGGCTGTTGTACCTACCACTGGTCGCATGCCCTTTATGTCTCGGCATTTAAGTTGCGTGAATAGCGCGGGGAATTAAAAGTGCCGGTTCCGATGCTTTATCAATGGAGATCGATATAATCCGCACGTCAATAGGCGGCAAAACCGCCGAGCGATGACATTCATCGGCCCCGATGCTTTTTCATCGGATTTTACTATAGAGAAACGTCGGGAACAGTCGGATATAACGCCGCAAATCATCGAGAACCGCCGGAATAGTCGGCGCTGGTCAAACCTCGACGAGTCTGTACTGGATATCCACGATAAGACATGATTCAAATATATAATATCAAATTGTTAGTTCAGAATATACTTTCTTATCAAGAGATAGTTTGGTGATTTACGCGAAATTTGGTATTGTTTTTCATGATAAAATTGAAGGATAGGAAAGTGATCGGCAGCCCCTGCTACAATAGAGTGACTGTCGGTCCTTAGTCGGATCCAACGCTCCACGGCCCTATAATGGAAGTAGTTCAATTCCAGTATATCGGAATAGTTAGCGTTACCCAATAAGACAGGAGTTTAAAAAAAATTCATGAGTGGAGGAGTGCGTGGCAAATAAAACTTTCGCGAAAGTGACATGAATTGCTGAGACTAACGGGCTAATGAAAAAAATAACTTTCAGCCGTTCTTTCCAATTATAGGATAGCTTCCAAGGTTTTGGGTATAAGATCATGATTAGGCCTAACCTAGGATAGGGCTAGGTTTCAAGGAATTTGCGATTTTTGAAAAACCTATCTAGCCGTTACGCATTGCATCGGAGACCTAGGGCCTATGTGTTATAGTACAAAAACACAATGAACGTAATTACAATTTTGAACTGTGGAGGTCTAAAAACATCAGCTCTTGTTCGTTAAAAAACATCTTGCCCCGGAAAAGGTAACTCTGAAACGTATAATTTATCAATATGTTTGCAGGGTCCAAAGAAATGATTAGTAGTTTCTTTTAATTCCAAATTTCAATGCCTAATTTCCCATTTCAAAATCATACTTATCTGTGGAATACAGTGTGCACTGTTCTGTTGACTGTATGTTAAGTGAGTTGTACCACTGAAAAAACACAGTCAACTATTGTGGACTAGCCTACAGTAACTGTGAATCATGTGCATAGGCTAGCTACACGTTTTAACGCAGCATAGGGCCTAGCTAGTCGACAGGGAGGTTGACTTGAACAATGTAACGCAAACTTCACTGAAATGGTTGGCAGTCTCTGAAGATGGCAAGCGTGGTGATTGTCGAGGAATGTAGAATGCGAAATAACAAGAATGAATCTTCAGGGAAACGTGTGGAAAACCGGAAGCGGTATTCGACTTGGTTGTTTTTATCCCGTACGGCGCCGTTATGACCCTGAACTGAGAATGACACTTTTGAAAAGGGATGTTGTCCTCTCAGTATATTCATTGACCATTTCATTCAGTACCTTCAGTCTATGAATTGAAAAAAAAATTTACTTGATGGATATCCTATACTTAACATAACATGGTAGATTTCGATGAACTGAAATCTGACGGAATATTTAGTCATAAAAATACATTTTTTTAGGTGTCCTGAAAAAAAGGGAACGGTACCAAGTTTTTATTGTTATTTCCGAACTAACACTTTGCAAATTGACGCCCTAATCTCTGACGAGCCCACAGACATCTCTATAACTATGGTCTATGGATGAGCCATCGAGAATTTGAAGAATTCCAAATGTTGTCAACAAACATCATGTTGGCCTGTTCTGAAAAATTAGGTCAGGTTTTTTCCCGCAAAAAAATCAGTATCGTGTCTTCCTACACAGGACGCCGGGAAGGAAATCATTGAAAGCAAGCGGCAATGAGGAAGCGCGATTCTGTATTCCCAGAATGTGATTGTTCTGTTGATATTATTTCGGCTTATCAGCCACAAAAATAAAATATATTCAAGGAGCAAAGTAGATCTTCCCATGGAGCTATATATAAACTGGAGAGGACATCAGAGCACGTATGTGTGCCCTGTACAAATGCGTCAGAGACACAAAATGAAGTGAGGCGGCACCTATTGTGGTAACATCGATAAAACATTAGTCGGTTCGTTACTCTCTATCCGCGAATTTCTTCGACCATAGATCCCCGAAAACGTCGTTGTCCATAGTAAGATTGGGTGGTTATCATTATCGCAAGATTCTGGCAAAATCTTCAAGTTTAGGGTTTACCCTATTTCAGAGAAAACGCGGGAAAAATCAGACGATTTTACGGAAGCACAGAAACAACATGACTAATTTGGGATTACGAATCGATTGCGTTGGCGAATTCACCATCTAGGCCGTAAATTGACATCACGGGGTGAAACTAGAGCTTAAATGTGAAGCTCGAATGAAGGAGGCTGTCAAACGGAACATATTCCAACCTTCTGACGAAATGCGAACTATGTCGCCCGAATCACATGTCACTATAGAACTACTATAATTGAGGGCGCTTGTCACAAGGTAGCAACAGGGTTCCACACTGACTCGGTTGTGGATATGAGCTCAGTACAGCATGTTCGGGGCTTGAGTTCATCCCCACAAATAACTTATATGGGTTCTATTATGATTCCTTTGCGGAAGGCAAAGGAATCTATGCAGTCACGCACCGTGCGCCATAGAGGTGTGTGTTGGTGTGTGGGACACCCCTTGGTCAGCACGATGATCTAGAGAACGCGAGCATGTATGAATTTCAAATTAAGTATGCGGGTTGGACAATAGAGAATGACCCTATTGTTTTTGGTTGCCAGTTCAGGTCATTGAAGGTCAGAGAGGGCATCCTTATATATCTTGGCACCGTAACATTTTAGAGGGATGTTCTTATGAAAAGTTTTGTTCGTCTGCCCTCCGGCAAACTACATCTGGTTGACCTTACTTTGAACTCATTTGACCTTTTTACCTCAGTTGACCTTTGACCTTGTGGCATTGAGTGCTCATTTTGTGATGAACCGGATTCCTCTTGTGGAGACAAACATCAAGTGAATTAGAATAGTGTAATGCTACCATCCTATCACGAGCTATCTCAAGCGATTCGCAACTGTGTGAAGGTACGAATGCCTAAAACACAGGAATGTTGTTAATCTTGCGTTGACATTGACATATGGACAACAAACAGCATTTTGAGGGGAGGTTGTAATGGGATGATGTGTAAGTTTGTTCGTCTTGGCGAACTGCATGTAGTTTCGTATGCATGGGAGCTTATATGTCGTTTGAACATATGAATATTTTGGCGTGGACACATGCCATCCGCAAAATTGAGCATGGGTGTGTCAGGATCAAAAAATATTGACATATGTGTGCCCAGTGCCCCGATATATATCCCTCGGCAGGGGTATGTGATACCACGAAGGGGAAGGGAGCATGAAGGGAATGGATAATATTTGAGATTCCGAGGTGGGCGACTTTATAGAAAGGAATTTTGATTATTTTAAAAACCTACACTCTAATAAGGGTATTTTATTGGTGGGCCTGCCTTAAGTAGCCAATAGCCCGCTGTCAGCTATGGCACAGGAATCGCGACACAGTTTTGGGTCTTGTTAGAATTCGAATGTTACATCGATAGATATCTTCAATATTTCGCGAAAATGCGGGCTCGGTCATGTTTTGAAGTTTATACCCCATTGATGGATAGCTATAGGAAAACCTGAACATGCACCGGCTGGTATTACCTCAAACTAACTTGAGGGATCCGGAAGACGATGAGTACGACGGGGCGTTGAAGTTCGTGCAGAATGAGAGCAAGTGGTGTCGCCAGGGGGGGAGGGGGGCGGGAGGCAACCCACGCCCAAGGAATTCGTCTTTTTTCTGTCTTTTGTACGGTTTTTAGGGGTTTAGAGTCTCATAAGACTCTGGTATAAGATTTTCAGAAGGAGAATTTTTTACAATGACTCTTGTATGCGGTCCCTGCAGGTGAGTAGCAAGAAAATTTTGGAACAGCTGATGGTGCCTTATCAGAAGTACTTTAATCGTCAGAAATTTGGTCTGTTTTTTTCTACTGTAAATGATATTTTGGTGTTAATAAAGTTGGCTGAACGTTGGGGCAATATGTGTGCCGCCCAACGTGGGCTGGTAAAACATGTTGGATAACACGTGGGATAAACGTTGGTTAAGATGAAGCACCGCCCGACAGTTGTATTGTGTTGGCCCAATGTTGTTTCAATTACCACTGCCAAAACGGTTTGTTAACAACATTGGGTTAGTTAAACGTGGGGGAGGTATGCGATGCTGCACCTCTTGTTGGCTGGTAAATGATGGATAAACGTTGGGTAGAAGAGGAAACACGCCCAACAGTTGTTGGCGTTGCGTGGCCCAATGCTGTTCCAATATACCACTGCCAACAGTTTGTGATACACCGTTGGTGAGTGAAACGTGGGAGCGTTGTGTGCTCTTGCCCAACTTGGCTGTAAATTGTTGGATAAACGTTGGTTAAATAAAGACGCCCAACGGTTGTTTGCGTTACGTTGGCCCAATGTGGTTACAATATACAATGCCAAATTTGGAGTGCAAACGTTGGGTAAAACGTGGCCCAATGTACGCACCCCAACACAACACGCTCAGCCAAGCGCTTCCCAACGTTTGCCAACGTGGCAAACGTCGCCCAACCGTTTTTGTGCGGTCTGGGTTGTCTTCCCAATCTTCCCAGAGGACGATCAGTGAACTGCAGGATCTCCCATCGCAACTGCAATTACAACTAACTAGGGACAAACGTCCGGGGACTTCTGCAATTTTTGAAACCCCGGAATGTTGTTTACAATGGTCCAAAGCAATTACCTGCGATGTTTCCGCCGCTCTATATAAATGTAGAGCATTGCGAGCGCCAATCGCCACACAGTAGGACTAGGACTGTGTTGGGTCGACTATCTGTCCATAGCTTAAAACTGTATGGACCAAACACTGCCATGTGGGTCTATAGAATATGGATAACATGTCTGAACTAGCATTGAAAGAGTCAGTAACTTCGAGGCTAGAGGCATTTCGCGATGAGTTTATCATCGAACAAGTCTCGCAGGGATGTGTTTTCTGGTCATTACCAATGTATGTCGACTATCTGGGTCCACAGTAAATGATATGGACCAAACCACTGTCCAATAAAGGGTATGAAATGTGGATAACATGTATGGATTACATTGAAAGAGTCACGTACTGGACGTCGATTGGCTTAGAGTGGCCGGACGGGACGTTTGTCCATTAGTACTGTTAGTATTGGCTTGTAGAACTTGGAAACGCTAATATGTCACGCCGACAAGCAAGTGGTTTACGCTGTAAGCCAGTTTTCATCCGAGTTATAAACTACGATATGTTCCGTGTGGCCAACGAGGGTGATATGCAGCCACGTGATTAATGAGTGAGAGCCTTGCGAAAGGAGAAAAACGAGATGCGGAGGATGGACTCTGAACGGTGAGGCCAAGATTTCAATCCACAATTCAAAACGTAACTTGAAGAGCTGCAACGATGCGTAGCTTAGCTGGGTCATGCCAATCGGGACAGCTTCGTTAATGACAGCGACGAGATTTCTTAAAAGTCAGAGCTAAATACTGAAATAAACATTTGTGTTCCAATACAGTTCCCACACAAAAAAATATTATTTTGGAGACTGCAAAGGACATTGAAGAATAAAATTTGTTCAAACGGGTTTTGTGGAACAACTACGTTCCGGTAGAGGACGTTGTGCCTTCAGAGGTCGTGCCCGAGGCCCGCGAGAAGGAGGCCAGTTCAGGGGATTCCGTGCTAAAAAAAAAATCAATGCGATTGAGGGAAAATATCAGGCCGCCAGAGGGGGATACTAGAGCACTTATAAGTAAGGCCCTCATTTCAAGCAGGGGATTGAAAAAGCACTCAAATGAATGGGAAGAATTACCTTTGATGAGATCATTTTGGAGTAGTGAGGCACTGCACATTGAGTTTAAATGATTATTGGGCCAAAACAGGAACATTGTCATGTTCAGTTGTTCAACATTGGTGAAGATTAACGAGGTATTACATATGTCTTCCATTAAGCGTCTCAGTGCTGGACAGGGCCAGTTCATATCTCAATTTTTTCTTAGAAGACGGAAACCTAACGAAGAAATATAATGATAGTAAACCTCAAGTCACTGGATGAATGAACACAATTATCTATCACCAGGCGCGACGCACAGTGGGCGGGGAAGTGCGGGCTGCCCCGCCCCCATTGGTATGGAGCCGAACAAATATAAAATCGACGAATGATGTTTTAATGAAAACGTTTTCGTCGGGGGTGGAGTGCAGGTCAAAATACGTTATCCAACTTAGGTTATTTCCTATTCGTTCCATTCGAGACTCAAATTCGAGACTCAAACTGTTGCGTTAATATAGCGTTCGCCAAATGTTAGCGGATGTTTTACCGGGCAGTAGCGAGACGGGGGTGTGGGGGTATCACCCCAGGCTTCCAATAATTTATTTGCCGTCGGCAAATTGTCGGTCTGTCAGCAAAAAAGGAGAAGAGGAAGGAAAAGAGAGGAAAAGAGGGGAGGGGGACGGGAAGAGGAAAAGAAGAGAGGTTGAGAAGACGGAAGCAGGAGAAGGGAAAGGAAAGGGAAGTAAGGGAGTGCGAAGGGCCCGGCAGGAAATTGAAAGTTGGAAGAGAAAGCAAAACAACGGAAGCCCAGACTTATTATTGCTAGTCGACTTTGGGCTCTTAATCATGTGACATAGCGTCGGCAAGAGAATGGCAAGCCGGCAAACATATATATTGTGCGCGCCCGTCGTCGCGGTTGTAATTGGACGAGTGACCGAGTCTGTCGACATTTCAGCAAAAGGGAACATGGAAGTTAACGTTGGCATTCTATTTGTCAGAGTTGGCCAGTTATTTGACAGTTTTTGTTTTATTTGGTTTATATCCAGAGTACAGTAGTTCGAGCCATTGCTAAATTCAATCAGTGTGCGATGGTTGCTTCCTTTTTTTTTTTTTTTTTTTTTTTTTGTTTTTTTTTTTTTACCACTAGCTGACAATAAAAATCGGGCATTGTTAGGATTCGAGCAGAATTTTTCGACGTTCCAAATTTAAAGGGTACCGCGGACTGGTGGGCGGGGTCGAGTATCTACTGAACACCAATTTACTAAACAAGATTGCCCCAGATTGCATCTAAGGACATTTCAATATTCAAATTTTACAAAAGGGGGAGGGGGGACACCCCGTCCTTGGAACACCCCCCCCATACCAGCACCATGCCGGGCCAGTCGGAAAAAACATCATATCACACCACTCCCACCCCCCCCCGAGCCCCGTTGTTATTATCAGGTGAAACGACTCAATGTTAACTTCACAGCGATTACGGCCTCATGTTGCCCACTGCATGCGTGATCCTCGACCATGATGAGGTACGCCATTAGCTATCTTCGACTCTGCATTAGTCACACAAAAATTTGCCAAAGTAAGCCTGCCTCCCTGTACAGAAAGTGGGACAGTTTAATGGGTTTATTGTTTGTTCTGGTGTATCGAATGAAAATTGACTGCTGGAAAATTTCAGGCATTTCTAATTTTTTCCAGAACTTTAAGGATTTTGTCAAAAACGCGTGACGTAGATACACTTACAAAGGTATCAAATATGGCCCATTTCGAATCCAAGAAGTATTAATGACTCAAAAAACGCAAAGAGGAGGGGGTACAACCCCCTCCCCTTAGAAATTCCCGCATGTCAGACATCCATGCCAAATCTGCCCCCTATCTCGAACCCGGGCGCCGCCCTTGTCTATCACATTTCAAAATGGACACATTTAAAAACAACAATACAGCTGTGGCTGAAAATTGCTACATTGCATTGAGTGAACCGGAAGTAAGTCTGACAGGGTTCCAATTGCGAAAGAGCATCAGAAATATTTATGGTTCAAGTGAAATCAGATGCTCTATCAATCCCCCGCTTGCTGAACGGAATTCCCTCCGCTCCAAGAGTATTTACTAAGGCAATAGGGGCTAAATAGATGCCGGCCTTCCTTTAGGGGACTCAATTAATGAATGGTCGTGCAAGTTGCAGAAACTCCAAGCTGATGGTCAGCGGGCTTTGTTGTTCACCTAGAAAGTCTTACGTTTGAACGACAAAGCAAATCAAGTTTCTTGGAACATTCTCATTTCTGAGACTATGCAGTCGGTGCTCGAGAAAAAGTTCAACGTTCAACAGAGAATGTTATGATGAATGACTGCAGTCGAAAATCAGGCAAGTGACACGAGTTATCGCCCTTTACTGTGCCCTTGTGCAGCGGTAGAATTCGGGAAACTGCGTTACCGTATTCTAGAGTGGGGAAAAACAAGGCTCTGTCGAGAGCAAAAGGCGATATGATCAAACATATGAAGTAACTCACCAAATGAGAGCTGACCTGGAACTGGTGGTTCACCAATGTGGGCATGAGATAGGGACATATCAGCCAAGGGAATCCGATGTGCTTTTGCAAACGGTATTTCATGTTCAGGTTGGAGTCGAGTTGAATAGCGTGTCCCGAGAAGAAGGAGCAAGGCATCCCTGCCAAATAGCAGGAGAATCTGACACAAAACCTGATTCATGTCAGTTACTTCAATGACCAGGTTGAGTGGTCCCTTGACACACAGGTTTTCCAGAAGTTGGTAGCATTGGGGAGAATACGTTTGCTCTGGACTCAATATAACGTAAGCTAGTTCTGCTCCTGGAAACCAGATCCAGAAAGTAGCATTATTAATGCTCTCACATTCAACGCGGGGACTTATTCACACCATACCTCTTCCCTCCTCTCAGCTTGATGGCTCGTTCAGATCCAAGCTACGGGAGAATGAGTCAGCGGAACACTGATAGTTGTCTCTGTGGCTCGGCTCAGCCCTAGTTTCCCAAGACTAATGGGGCTGTCTGACAGATTGCCCATGGGTGTCTAACACTCCCACACAGCCAGGAGCCGACTCGCACAACACAAAACGTTGTCGGTGTCCCTGATAGCATGCCCTGTTCCGGCAAATGTTTCGACAAACAGGAGTGGGAGTTTCACCAGAGACACACAGAAAACAATTCTTCTCCTCTGGTGCCGGGGACTAAGAGGGCAGCTCGAGTAACAGGTTTATATCGAACAGTGGGTTCAGTATTGTCCCTAAATGCAAGCAGATTCATTCAACCACGCTGGCATTAGTCTTGAACTTCCCACAGTTATGTACAAGAAAGGACTGGGGTTACAGCAGCCCACTCAGCAAGAGCGCGCGCTGTCGTCCTGCGTTTTTTTAGGATTTTTAACCTGCGGACCTCCGAGGACCCGTACCTCCACACATGGAATGTTGTCCTCGTTTTGGGGTAATTACGAACTCCTCATCCCCAGAAGAAGTTGTCACAAAAGAACTGAAGATGTGCAGGAGAAATGGACACTGTTTTCGAGTTAGTCATTTCGCTCCGCATAATCCAGGTAACACTGCTGGATGGGTTTTATAGCCCTGATGAGATCGGCGGAATTGCCTTCGCGGAGACATCTCCTTCCCAGAGAGTGTTCTGCAGGCACCTAAGGTGTGTGTTACTTGTTTTCTTTCTATGGTTTAGTGTCAGTTGATCCCGGTAGTGTAGCCCACGGAAATATAAATTAGAAATCTAAGGAGACTTACCTACAAGGTGATTTTGATTGCAATTTTATGGAGTTCATAATCTGGATCTGGATAACTGCCTCCGGCCCCCCCCCCCCCCCCTCCTCTCTCTCTCTACCTTAAGGGCCACTTCATCTCGCTGAGAGTTGGTCTATTGTCCAAGTTTATAGGACACACCGGCTGTCCAGAGATTTTTTTGGAATTGACGCGGAGCGCGCGCTATTCCATTTAATCCCGTTCGTGTAGTCCACTCAAAACATACACTCAAACTTCACCTAACAGGTAAGTCTCGTTTAATGTTTAAACTTGCACTGGTTCACAACCCCGGCTACTGCTACTGCTACTATATCACTAACAAAACTAACCAGTCACAGGCTATCGTTTTGTTACCATTACAATCACCACCAACAACCACAACCCCTACTCTCGCTTCACTACTATTGAGGGAATCAGTGCTGGAGTTGAATCCTCTCAATCCGAGTCCGAGTCATCAGTACTCCAAGTCCGCGTCCGAGTCATTGACTCCGGAGTCCGAGAAACAGTGTACGAGTCCTCGAGTCCCTTATGCAAATTAAACCTGTATACTCCAAACTAAGGCATAAATTAACAACCGCTGTATTGCTTATTGCTACCAGGCAATGGTTTGGTGTTGCAGCGGGCTACTATAATAACAATGTACTGACATGAAAATAGAGAGGATTGGGCTGATCATATTCAGAAGGGCCAAATATCAGATTCAGGCATCAGATTATTTGATTCGTTCAAAATAATAGGATATATTCGTATGTTGAATCTAAACCAAATTTGTAATAGTGTACGAGTAAACTTTCAGACCACAATGAGAAGCTGTCGATCGAATGTATTTGTTATCTCATAATTGATTACATGTGACCGTGAAACATGCAGAGGCGGTGAAAGTGATTGTAATTCTCTTCTGATGTTAGATATCGAACAGTCGGAAGTAGTGGGCGGAAAGGATTAGGCTAATTTTCGCAAGCGTTGTGTGTTTTATTTAGGTTGTCTTGTACGATCGTCGAATCAAGTTGTATTCGAAGTAACAGAGGACTCGGCCAGGAATCGACCGAGTTCCCCGAGTCCTTTGGGTACGAGTCCGAGTCCGAGTCATTGTACTCGATTTCGAGTCCTTGAAAATAGGGACTAGAGTCCGGTCAGTCACGACTCGAGTCCTCCAGCACTGAAGGGAATGCGGGCAATCGTCTACGTATTACGGAACCTTAAGGCTATTATATTGCTTTAGAATACAGCATGCTCCGTGAACTCCTCGGAGCACACCTGAGTAGCTGTTTCATCATATAAAAAGGCGGAACAGCATGCCTCGGGCAGTGTATTTTTACTGGTGTTGACAAATCCACTGTTCAGAACAACTAAATTGGGGTAGAATTGTCAAGTTCTCATCTTCAAACCAACGCCGCTGGGCTCTTTTCCATGCTGCTGGTATACGGAGAGGATAATCGCCATCCAGATGATATCAATTTGTTTCACTCATACGGAAGGTCGCTGGCTGCCACATTCCATAGAATGAGGGACAAGCGACAGAGCTGTGAAGGAAGTGGTTAGAAGAGGATAGGATCTCGTCTAACTTGACGGGGGAGGGGGGGGCAGTTTACCAGGTAGGACGCCAAACTCTTAAACAATAGCCAGATGCAGTTTATAACAGTTAGAAAGCACAAATGCGGTAACCATATTTCTTGCAGTGAGGGAAGGTGTAGCACTATTGGTTGGCGCACAGTGATGCAGGACATTTGGAACCTGAAAGACCCTAGATACAAGGAACTGGCACTTCCTGAGCCATATGTTCCATATCGGTTGTTATATTCAGGAAATTTCCATCACGAGAAAGTTATATCATTATTTTTTTCAATTCCTTGCCGCCGAAGAGGCATGTTTCTGGGAATCACCTTGTTGGCTACCGCATTCATATATGATATGGCCAGTTATAGAGGAGAACAGTAAGGACGACTCAGAGAGCATGTTGTATCTTGAGGCAATACAATTGCTGGGGTTCCGTTGTACGTATACGATTACCGCACTGACCTTCTTGATCTACCTTGTCATTCATTTCCACCCTGCCTGTGGTCGTGAAAACAAATCATGACCGGTACTCACAACGAATTACGCCGCCTGTATTCACCGTGTCGTAGATGCTGTAATGATATCCATATCTTCCGTAACACTGCTTCGGAGAAATCCACTTGCCCATGGCGTGTTTATAAAAACATAATGTCATGTACCCTGGTCTGAGGGTGATTCCTCTTCATTTAGCTATAAGCTTCAATTAAATGTAAGTTAGCTTTAGACATCATCATGCCTGGAGGTGAGGCGATTACGTGACTTCACAGTCAGACAGTTACACAGAGGGTCTCACGGGCTTCTCAGTTGTTCTCGTTGCGTGCCTATTCCTCTCATATATTCTAAGAGTCTCACGTCAATGTCTAACAAACGCATTCTAATATGATGCAATGTTATGGCATATCGTAGTAGGGTCGTAGGTTGAGTATTTAGTCCGGTTGAATCTACTATGTTGTCGTGCCTTTCCCGCTGACGAATTAATGGCTTTGAATGTCGTAATATGGACCAAAACGTATTGGTGTCGCTTCGTTTGTCTTTGGGGCCACTGTAGACAAGCACCTTCTTGGGAAATATCCAGTACCTAGCTGCACGTTGCACCTTCCTCCTGAAATAAACTAGAACGCCCGCCATCTACCTGAGGGTTGTTCAAGAGCCGGGCTTAACAAGTTAATCACGATTTCTATTTATATTAGCATCGTTTTCAGAAAGAAAATCTCTTCGCTTTATGCACAGACACGGTTGGTTCGGCGCACGTCGGGGGCCTCGGAACAAGTGCGGAAATTGTGTTACTCGTCAACTAAATAGAGTACGCGGCGAAATGAATCAGGTCGCTCCGCGAGGCAGTGGTGTGGGTATTGTAGCGGATTGTCGAATTCAGAACGAAGTTTATGAATTCAGAACCAGGGTGTCCAAAACAAAGTGGGATTTGAAAAAGCTTTTAGGTTGAATTGCTTTAACGCATCGTCCGTCTGTATTTCTTTTCATTAGTAGTTAGCATGCATTCTATTTAGCGACATCTCTCTGTCTTCTTTGCAGGAGCCTAATTCCATCATTCATCAGTTACTGTTGGTAACCATCAAAGTACGGTATTAGGGCCTCTACTATTTCTGATTTACGTAAACGATGAACCGATGTGTCTCTCCCACATCAGACATTTTCCGACCAAGACTGTGTATTATATAGGGTAATCGAAGTACCCAACGGCAGTAATCTACTTCAGCCGACATCTATTTCCTCACTGAGAAAACTGATAGCAAATGCCATCATTGCTGTCTAAGTTCATCATGCATGTATCTTACATAAATAAAATTATACAACAGATTAAGACATGAGTGGTTGATACCTGCAGACAGTCACTGATGCAGTGACCATCCCCAGAAGGGAACATCAGTGATAGTCTTAGTTGGTCACATCATGTACACCATATTGCTAATAGAGGGACCGAGATGCCGGGTTCGCTCGCGGCGAATATATAACCTTACCTTTCGTGAAGGAAATCCTTATAACACAGATCAAAGCTGGAGTAGTTGTGGAGCCGCGGAATCCCCACATCGAGAACGATAGACTCACTCTAGAGACGATCCAAAGACGTACGACTGGCTCTGTTCTCAATAACTATGAGACTATAGAGACAGCGGAGACAGCGTAAGTATTATGATCTCAGATCTCCAGTGGATTTACTCTGCGAACACGCCACGGCCCGAAAAGGAGCCATTTATGGGATATGTTCCTGACTTGTGAAGGTCGAAGTCAAAGCAATAAATGTGCAATATAGGCTTTTTGTGTAAAATTTTAAAAATGTATGCTCTTCTACAACATGTTGGTGCATCAGCGCTATGTTCCTTCAATCATGAGGTATATCAGCCGTAACCTTCGGGTGTTCAGGAAATTTTTGGTCCACGGTCCCACTTGGTCCTGAGGGCCCATTTTATGAAATTTTACACATGGTACTTAAAATGCATCTCCTCCCACATGCTTCCTGTATTTTCTTCAACGCTCCATGTAATGTTTCTTGGGTAAGGGCCATTGGGGTGTTCAGAGAATTTGGGCCAGGGCCCAGTTTCTCCAGTTTGGAAATACCGGCAAAATCTTGTATCTCCTGCCAATGTATTACACGGGGCTGATGTTCGGTCATATTATGGTTCAATAGCCATACCTTTAGGGGTCCTCGGGCTTTTTTGTCCAAGGTCCCCGACTTGGGCCCGAGGGCCATTTTATGATATTTCACACAATGTGCTTTGAAATGCATCTCCTCCGACTAGCTTCAATTGATTTTCCTTCAAAGTTACATGTAATGGTCCTTGGGTAGAGGGCCATTGAAGTTGTTCAGGAATTTTGGGCTCAATACCCATTTTGGCCTCAGGCCTAGGGCCCATGTGGCCCTAGGGCCCATCATGCTATCCACGCAAAATGCAACCATTCTGGTGCACAAGTCGTGGTTGTGATGTTTCGTCATAATGCAGTCTAATAGCCGTAACTTCAAGGTTCTCAGGAATTTTGGATTTGCGACCCAGTGTGGGCCCGAGGGACCCATCATGTACAATCAGTACAATTCTTCGCCTCCTACTATTTTGGTGCACATTTTTGTTTTGGTGCTGATGTTCAGTTATAATGATGAAATATCCATAGTACAGCTTTTTCAGAATTTTGGTCCGAGGATCACTAAACGGGTCCTATAGCCTATCTACTCTATCCAGTGTGTCAACATTGCCCTTTCTGGCCCTTTGACAGACCTGTACCAACTTGGACCAATGTTAACTGACCCCTGGGACTGTTCGCTTTGTGAAGGTCAGGGACAAAGGGGCAAATAGGTCATATGTGTATAATTTTCCCGTATGTTCTTCTACGAAGTACATTAGATTTCTTGAAACCGTGTCTAATGTTTCCTTCCACCTGGTTTGCAGATTTGGATGCCAACATCTAACACTGTCATTAGAATAAACGTAACATCGGTGAAGAGAAGCAAAACAGTCATTCTTCGATGGATGTTGATCAACTTATCACCCAGTGCATCGACCTTTTGGGACATGTCTTTAACCAGTGAAGGTCAAGGTTCCTTTATCCATTGAAGGGACCAATAGGCCCAACGCTGAGAAACTGAGTACCATGCTTTGACTGCTATTGACCTCCGTGGCATATGAGGATTCAATGTCAAATGTCGTTACAGGGGCACAATAGCCATTGGTTCGAAACTGCCTACTTTGTCCATCATGTTTTGAACATTTAACACAATCATCTTGTCGGTCCCGAGCTACAGCACCATTGGTTTCTTCTCCACATACATATAAACACATGTCAACACCAACGCCAAACGAGGGGAGACAACATTGATTCCTCTGCTCGTCAGCCCATATAGTGTATGCCCGACACTGAACAAACTCTATTATTATTACAGTACTTTATATTTATCTAGTTTATCCTTTGAAGAAGCCAGAGACAACATGATGTGACCACGGTTCATGTTTGAATAACTGCTTTGTAGTTGTATTCTTCTCCTTTTTGAACGTACACATTCAGATCAGGCTGAGATCGTTGATGCACATTCAATACGGCCTTATCTTTAATTCAGTGGAACAGGATGAGGCCAACTGCATCGAGCTTTGGCAGAAAGTTTTTAATGCGGTGACTAGCCCATTCTCTCTGACGTTTTTTTTTCTTCCCAGGTTTATCTTCTTGATCACGTCCAGGGGCGTCAAGCCGTTCGAAAGTTGGGAGGTGACGATTTTGTTTGCAATATATGAAGAATTTTGACTTTTTATACTTCCTAGATCGCCGGAAGTGGCATTTGTCGGGCCTAAAATTTGATGTGCAATGTTCAGTTCGAAAAGAATATTGAAGAGATGTTCACTCTGGCAGACTATAGGAAATACCACAGCAGCATCTACGGCGGCTTTATATCTTTATGAAAGAGTATGCCAGCAAGTGATTTCAACCTAACTATCTCAAGACCTACTGCAAGTTTACATTTTACGTAAACAGGTGAAGCAAGACTGAACCCCAACCCTCTTCATTTTAGCCATTAATATCTGATCTGCAAAGTGACAATATGTGAATTAACGTACGCACCCTCGAAAAATGTGGGAGATAATTTTGCCGGGTATCTAAACGGAGCCCGAGCGTTCAGTCTGCACGTACCAAGCTCCACACATCGACATTTTATGATCACACTTTTGTAATGGTGGAAAATTTTGGACATTTTGTCGGACCTCGGTACTATCGTTCTCAAGACTTCAACCTTTTACCAGAATGTGGCGAGCGTGCAATTTTTCTCATGACCCAGCATAAATCTAGGACATTTAGCCTCTTTCAGCTCTACGTCCCAACCATGATATAAACTTGATGCCATAGAGAATAGGGAACTTCCGAGTAGTAGTTTCCTGGAGAAAACACGCGTTGAAAATCAAAGCAGTCTGATAGCCTAGGCCACTGTAGTTCAAAATTGCGCGTGGTCGAGAGAGGAGGAAACGGTCAAGAGGCTGAGGGTTTCGTATCCAAAATAGGTTGAATTGTAGTTTCCATTTCATGAGAATTGTTGCTGTAGATTTTTACTTCACAGATATGTATAAGCTAGGTAGGCAATGAGGCGGACATTCCCATAGTCTTGCAGAGATGTCGGGAGAAGGGAGTGCCCCCCCCCCCCGCCCCCCACCCCCTCACTCCCTCGGCGGCGCCACAGGGCTAGAGTATTTCAAATGGTCGTTGATTTATTTCAAGAGCGGAGAGACAGCATCATATCGGTTTGTGATTAGAGTACACAGAAATTTCTTTGATATAGGGGCCTCCTAGATGTTAAGAAAGGCACTTCCCGATCTTCCATGATCTTTTAACAGCCTTCGTGTTCTCTTCCTCTTTTTAGTTTTCACTTCTGCTTGACCCTGCTCTTATTCCTCTCATTCCTCGCCCGCCGAGTTGCGCTACTGGAGTTCTCGATCTCAACTTCATTATGTATGCACTGCCTCGAATGTGGCGACAATGGTGATGCCCTAACTTGGCTTTTAATGCCACATGACTGTACTGTCTTACTATTGGACAAGGGAAGGAGTACTGATGGCGTGACCATGTAAGCGGAGCACTATCGTCGGCTGAAGCGGATCGCATCTTTCGACAACGGATGTCAGCATATTGTTCAACTCAGGTCTTATAGCGGGTATGTGGCGATTCACCGACATCATCATTAACCTCACTTTTAACCTCACTTTTAACCTCACTTTTTTCCCCTGATAGCTTGTAGTGACGGGGGGGGGGGGGGGGCTCCGGCCTCGATCTAATACTTTATCATTCGGGATCCTGGAAGTGATGATGATAGACCAGCGGAAGGGGGGGGGGGGGGGGGGGGTTGTAATTCTTCGGACAAGGTTTTATTGGCGTATTAGACTCGCAATAGCTGAGTAAAGTTTCAGTTTTTTGGGTTTCTCTCATATTTTTTGTCCACCCCTTCCCTCTCTCTTATTCCTCTCCTCATACATTCTCTTTTTCTTCTTCCTTCCGCTCTTTACTCTCTTCTTTCTTTATCCCCCTCTTTTTACTTTTCTCTTTTGTCCTCACTCCTCTTCTTTATTATTCCCCTTTTCCTTTTCTTCCTACTTCTCTCACCCGGGGGCGCGCTGCCCCCAAAGCCCCCCCCCCCCCTTGATACGCGCCTGAATAACCCCAGCTTGGACTGATTGACAGTACGAATCAGAAGTATTTCCAGGGCACAATAATATTCTCTCACACATTCCAAAGTTTTCGGAACCAGAATTCAAAGCCTTCATTGCGGATTGGTGAAAATGGCGAGTTCTATGGGGGATTAATTATGGACAGATGTGTACGTTACGTAGGAGGGAATTATTCGTTGTGTCTTCAAAAAAAATAACTGTTCCTTGCTGGGTTGGAGGAAAGGTGCCAATATGAAATGGTGGCATGCATGTCATGAATTGCCTTTGTAAAGAACATCTTGTTATATTAAGTGAAACAATAAAATATGGCCAAGGGATTCAACCATGATACTAACGACATAGGGAGTTAAAGGCTGTTTGTCGAGTGAAAATTAGTTATGATAGTTATAACTTGGATCATTTTACTGCATCCATAATGTAATACCCAACGAAGTTTGGCTACAAGCCTGCTCTTCACGCGCTTGCCTTTGTCTGGAGGGCAATTCAGGTTGCTTAATACAGAGAATGTATTACTATGTCGCTGTAGGCTTGGCAGAGGGGATTCCTGCTGAAGATGTTTGGTGGGGTGAGCGGATGTCTACCCTGAAGGGCATGCTCCTCTCCCCAATGATAAGGTTCCCATTTCGTAAATACCATATTTTGTAATGTTGAGTTAGAAAAAACAACTTAAATCAGATTGGCTTTGTAAATTTTCTAAATTTTCGTTTACCAACAACCGATCAAAATGTTGGGATTTTTTTTACATGGAAAGTAAATGTTACGCTGACATTTCATTGTCAACCAAAATACCTCAGTAGAGTTAGGAAAAAACGAACAAATAAGATTTGTTGTCATTTTCTTACATGTACGGTAAAGTAATTGGGAGACAACCTTTTTTTTACCTTCTGCGCCACCACTGGAACGTTTATTCAGCCTATAGGTAGACTCAACACCAAAGATTATAAGCGTAGGCATAGAACCGTTCGTAGGAAGTTACTTATGTGACTGACATGCCACGCCCAAGATATTCAGTGTGGCTACGCCCTACGTCATGTTTTCCACAATGGCCAGTGTCTCTAGGCTTTATCTAATACATTGACATAACAACATTCTGCAAGTACAAGCTAGCCTGGTCATTCACTCACAACTTATATTCACCCATTGCAATAGTTTGGTATAGGCCACTAAGTTAGGCTAGATAAACACATTAAATATTGGTTGACCTAGGATTACGAGAATGAACCCGGTATTTTAAACTTAAAATTTAGCTCAAAATAGCCTAGTAACATCACACTTTTATATTAAACAATTGGAAAAAAAAGTTTTTCAAAACCCTATGTCACGCTCTGCAATCTTTTAACGTATCAAATACCTGCATTGCAGCAACAGGTTTCGTGGGGTTGTGGAGAGGACAGCGACTGTCTTCATTGTTATGTAGACCTATGCCCAAATAATTGTACAGGACTGGGCCCTACGCCTATGTACAGTACAGAGAATGAATCAGATGAAGTCGCGGGTCTAGGGGGTCTAGCCCTTACGTGAGGCCTTGTAAGGAGTAGGCCTACAGAACATTCACGTCAACCATACTACTCACTGTAAAAAAAGTTCGCCTCCCAGCTTTAATACCATAATACTTCTGAGCAGTGTTGCAGAATTAATCACCTGTTTGTATAGCCTAATTCTAAAGCTTCATTGTAAGGAGTAAATAATAGAAAACAGTAAAAAAAAAAAGTCACCTGTTAACAAAAGAAAAATAGAAAAGGAGAACAAAGTCAAAAGATGGAAGATTTCAGTGAAAACATCTTTATTTAGGTGGGACGTTTCATTCAATTTCGTTTCATAATTTTGTGACAATGACAGGCACACATCGTGGAAGTCAACTAATTACAGGTGAATAAAAATAAATGATAGGAAGCAGCATACCCCTTCACAAATATCGAAATCACATGCAGTCCTTTTAGCACTTTACTTCATAAAAGAGGGAAATTGTCAATTGAATGCAATATCAGAAATTTTGCTAGCCTTTTAGTACTTATTTTTACATTACTGTCATGTTGAATGTTCCCTTCCCCACAATATAGCAATTTACATAATAAAATTGCAAGTTTAAGGTTCTGCTACCATACCCCTTGTACTGTCAGAATCCTACAAGGGTTACGCTGGCGTGCCCCTCATACAATTATATTGATTTTGTTTTGGTTATAGTAGTTTAAGGTTCTGCTACCATACCCCTTGTACTGTCCGGATCCTACAGGGTTACGCTGGCGTGCCCCTCATACAATTATATTGATTTTGTTTTGGTTATAGTAGTTAAAAGTTCTGCTCCATACCCCTTGTACTGTCCGGATCCTACAGGGTTACGCTTGCGCACCCCTCATACAAATTAATTGATTTTGTCTTGGTTTTAATAGTTTAAACGTTAGGCTCCCATTCCTCTTGTACTGTCAGAATCATACAAGGGTTCGCCGGCGTGCCCATCATTACACTTATAGTGATTTCGTTTGGTGATTAATAGGTAGAAGTTCTGCTCCCATACCCCTCGTGCTGTCAGAATCTTACAAGAGTCACGCTGGTACGCAACTCATACAATTAAATGATTTTGTCTTTAGTTATAATAATTGAAAGTTCTGCTGACATCCCCTTGTTGTTTTTTAACTGACGGAATCCTACAAGGGTCACGCTGGCACACCCCTCAGACAAATTATATTGATTCGTCTTGATTCATCCATGGGTTAAACGTTTTATGGATACCATTTACCCGTGTAAGTGGCCCTATGTTCTTTCAAGCGACTACACAACAGAACATAAACAAACTAAATATTGCACTTTTAGGTTTTTTAAACTAAGACATCAGTGTCAGAATCTTTCATGTTTAGGACTCATTAATTCAAAAGAAACTCTTTGGGTTGTTCTAACTTTCTTGTGTCGGACGGATTCCAAAGGACGTGAGGGAAAAATGGTTGAGGAAGTTTTTGAATACGGGGACACGATGTGGTTCGCTCTAGGTCATCAATGGCCAGTGACCCGAAGCCGGTGAAACTGTGATGTTTCTGTGTGGACCCATATGGAAGGGGTCTTCCGGGCCTCCAGATGGAACACAGCACAGCATTTTCATGGTCTGCGTCTATCTGCTACTCAGGCAAATGCCCTGTCGACCAATTGACTCCTGTAAGGGTAAAGAAAGGAAGGGTTTACAAACAAAATATGTAGTCCTTTTTTTTTTTTTTTTTTTTTTTTTTTTTTTTTTTTTTTTGTTTTTTTCCCTTCTTAATTGTTGACATTTAACTAGGTCCCAAACAATAGGGAGTTTAGAGACCAGGTACATCGTGAATGAACTCACCAAATAGGAGCGAGAACCACCCCATGTGGATGGGGTGCTATGTCACAAGGCAAGCGCCACACCACATGCTACACAAACAAGCATCCAAAACTATACCACACATGCACACTGTCCATATGGTACCAAGACTGCAAATATACTGAATTGGACCTTATTCCTTTGAGTTGGCCCATTTTGTAACCCATGCACCCTCCGAGGGTCAGCAAGATTCTATCTAAATGTTATACCCCCATAAAAAAATACTGACCATGCTATACTATATATCTTTGATCTACTAGTATCACATCAAGTTGTAGGATTGGAATTTATGGCGAGAATCAATATAGGACTACCCCATACTGCGACCCTATTGTTTTAGGCTATAACATTATACCGTATATAAAGAGTGTCTCAATTGTCTTGATTACCAGTTTTCACATACAATATAAATAGAATGTTGTTACGACTTTCGACTTCTACTGACTTTGTATAGAAGGTGTTTGTTTATACCACAACACTCTGCGATTTTTCCCCCCATCCTACTATCCCTCACATAACATTCCTGCAGCTTACAACAATAACACGCTTGCCTTACTTGACAAATAACCCTCAACTAACACCAAAGACAGAGGTTGTGTACTCATGATACAGAACCCACTTAGGTTAGTATAAGCTTGATCCACCCAGGATGGTTTTTGAGGTATCCTGTCTCGTTGTGTTACAATCCAGCATCACCATAACCCAACACACACACACCCACATTTGCATCAAGATCGATACATATATACACGATGCCATGACTGAACAGATCCCTTGATTCGCAAATTGTGTTGTGTATACTTCCATTCCATGAGCTTGGCGTTGGCCTGTTTTGTATTCTTAAAAGCTGACCAAAGTAAAAATCCTATTTTTCAAACTGCAACCCAATCAAATGAAACTTACCTAGTACAAAAGAGCATATTCCATAGCCACCTACGATATCCCACATTTTGAATTCCAACCAAACTCCTGTAGGTTTTGTTTATCTACAAGTGATTAGGGTCCAATGATGTCACAAAGGGTGCCCAAATAAATGTTGCAACTGATTACACAGTAAGCTGAAGGCTGTATCAATATAGGACTCATCGGTGAGAATGGAAAGCTGTATCTAAAGGTCCAAACACCATTGCAATAAGAGGTTCTCACTCTTATATGGTGTTATTGGCCTTCAAAGTTTGGTCCTCTGGCAGAGAACTCGGAGAGACATCCTATTTGTGCAATAATGCTGACGACACGTTGACAACCCACTCTATCTATCTATCTTATCTATCTATCTATCTTCTATCTATGCTATCTATCTATCTATCTATCTTCTATCTATCTCTCTCTCTACCTATCTCTCTATCCAGTGTGTCAACAATTGCCTTTTTGGCTCCCAAACAGTCATTTTGCGATGGATGACCAACCTTGAAACACATTTTCATTTACCCCATGGAACTGTTTGACTTGTTAGGGGCAATATAGGCTATTATGTGTAAAATTTCAAAATGTAAGCTCCTCCTACAATTTTTTATGCACAGTGCTGATTATTTTTTCGTTCATAATGATGGTCTAAAAACCGACCTCCGGGTTTAGGAATTTTTGTCCAAGGTCCCACTTGGGCCTGAAGGCCCATTTTAGGAAATTTCCCACAATAGCATCTCCTTCCATAAGATTTCATTGATGTTTCAAAGTTACATGGATTGGGTCTTTTGGGTATAGGGCCTAGGGGGTTCAGGGGAATTTTGTGGGTTTTTTTGGCTCAGGTTCTCAGGGTTGGCACAGATTCACGAGTAACCATGGATTGGATGGTGAAGAGGTGGGCTGCGGTGATTGCCGGGCCTGTCGCTATCCCCGAGATGCAAGAATTGAAGCAGCGGGTGAATGCCCTAGGTGTCTTTCATCAACCAGTACTCTATTGTTTTTTACAGACTGGCCACATATATTGAACTATAATTCTGTACTTCATATATTTCATTATTTTGTTCAATTAACAGGATATCCAACAGAACTAGTATAATGTCACATAAGGCGCAATCTCCGATGGCCCCTGAATTCAATATTTTCATAGGGTGGTATCTAGCTAGTTTCACATTTCTTGCTCTGAGGAAAAGTGCAAAATCGGCCGAAAAATGGAAGAGAGTCGAGAAAGGGAGAGTCGAGTTATCACCGGTTGCTCATCCACGATTAATACGGGCAGGGTTCCTTGGTGATCCCTTAGTTGGCTCAAACTCATAGAATCAAAAAAAACAACCAGCTCCCTGATATTTCTGGAGTATGTTTGGTCACAAGTTGATGCGCAGGTTTAGTTTCACGTTCAGGTTCTTCACAAGCCCCCAAATAATTCATGGGTGGGCGGAACAATGACCCATTTGATGCCGTGCCTGCCCTGCACGAAGACAACCAGGAATGCTGTTAGGTCCCTAAAATACAACCTCATGCATATATGTCTATATCAAGCCCGGATCTCTGCTGATAGGGCTAATTTGATCTCCTCACTCCTTTCTCCTTACCCAAACATCACCCAAAACTGATCATAACATACTTCATGTGTTCCCAGAGACAAAGGATCACGTCAGGGTTCCTACTATCATGTTTACTATGTAGAGCGGTTGTGTAGCATGTGCGGTGGAAGACCGTTATAAACATTCATATTCTCCTTTCGTTGACAGGGTATCGACTCTTTTTGTTTTTGCGGGCGGTGATCCTACTGTACAGCCTTCTTGGGATGCCAGCTCAGCCAATGGCTGGGGAACTTGCCCATGTAGGGGAATGGGGTGCAACATGTTTGCTGCTGTGGGCGGAAGACGAACAAAACAGCGCGAATGTCACTACCTGGTTACTGTTAATACACAGTAGCATTTACAAGGAAGTGTCTAGGGGCAACTCTGAACAACCATGTTCTTCTTGATCGTCTGTTGTCTGTTCATCATCGTTTCAAACTGTGTTGTCTAGGATTAGGCGACCTGTGTGCGGATGAGGATGCGGCACCACACGTCTTTGAATGGCGGATGCACCTGATAACAAGCCAGGTGATCTCACAATTACGGAATAGGCTGCAACTAGGTGACTTTTACTGGCGAATAAACAGTCGAGACTATTAATTGCTAATAACGGACAGGCGCAGCCGAGTTCGTTATCAAGCTAAATTCAGAGTCGAGACTGTTTTTGAACCACTAACAGTCGATCGATGTAGTTTTTTTCCTATTTCTATCTACCACCAACAAATTAAAGACTTACCCGACAATGTAAGAGATATTCCTAGATCTATATCTTTGTTAATCGCTTTAACGGATAGCTTGGTGTTGTAGAATTCGTTTTCAGTGTTGCCCAAAACGTGATGTTCTTCAATTCATCAAAATATATATATATATATATATATATATATATATTAGCTTTGAAAGTTCATTCTAACATCTCATACTTGTTCCCCATGATTCGTACAAATTCTGAGGTAGAACACTTTCTGATATCAAACATTTCCTTTCGAGGGGCCTTGTTTGTAAACATTGTTCATAATCATTGTTTGTAATCATTGATTTTGTAATGAAATTGTTGATATACATCATTTTCTCCACATAGCACTGACTCACATCGTATGACTACGCTCTCCATATAAAATAGTATATAAAGATTGTTATTTTCTGGCTGCCTTGTGTCTGTCTGTCTGTTTGGTCGATATAATCACGAGTTGCCAGGAATGAATGTGAATAGTTTATCACTATTATAGTGTAAAACAGTAGAACAATGAAACGCATAACCGGGATTTCGTCAACGCATAAATAGAACATCGTTTTGAATGCGTTTAGTCCCCAACTTACGTGTCCGCATTCTCCATGTACTTTAAAATCATATTGCGAAGTTGTTTCTTCTTCTGGTTTCTGTTTCTGCGATGTGTTTCACCTACATATTTCCGTACTTTCGTATCGTTATTTGATTTTTCCGAATCATCTGTTGGGGGATTTTCAAAAGGTTTCAAAGACATTTCTGTTAATTTGATTGTCCTTAGTTGTTGTTAACTTAGCGATGACTTGATTTGAGTTCTGCGGGTTCAGGAGTCCAATTGAGGCTCATCAAGAAACCCTGGTAGTATTGATTGTGGAGGTACCTCAAACTACTCTACCACTACAAACCATTTCTTCTTCTTTCTCCGCTCCTGGTATTGACTGAATGAGTCTGACATGTTCTATCTATTGCGATGTAACTTTTGGATCTGATGGATAACTCCATGTCCTGAACGTTCTTTTAGGTAAATTAGATCGAACAGTTTATTTATCCGAATAACTAGTTGTTCATCAACGCAAATAAGACAGATTGTTGCGGAGCTGAATGAAAATACCTTATTTATACATATGTATGCTTCATTCATTCAATCATTCATTGGGTCAATTAATTATTTACTATCATTATTTTCACAGACTTTCAATCTCCGATGTATTGGAATGTCTTATTCGCGACCAATGGATGTTTGTAGGTCAACGGAGTTCCACATAGACTGTTGCACTTGTTTAGTTCCACAAAATGCCAGCAGGAATATGTCGTGGTACATTAGTATTCTCCATTTCGAACGATTTTTGAACTTTTGAACTATTCTTTGGGGCTAGGCCGTAATGTTGGAAGAAATTGTATCGGTAGGGCGTAAACTGTTATTGAGAAACTCTGGCATACAGTCCAACACATAAGCTAATATAACTCTCGCTGGAAGTCCACAAATCATACAAGAAGGAGTACGGTAACTCATCATACAATTATTGTTTCGCTTTATCGTCTAATAAGCCTGGAGGACAGAATGAGATATTGTCTTCCATCTGACCTATAATCACACAAGCTAATTGCTATAGCACAGGTTTCGATGGTGATAATTGGTGGTGAAAGTATCCATGAGGGGTACCCCCACTGTGGGGTATCCATTCGTGCTAGGGATTGCCTGTATATGTATGTGGTTATGTGTGCCTGTCTGTTTTTTGTGCAATTATCTCGAGTTCGGAATCACTCAATGCATCGAACTTAGGCAATTCTCCATGTTTGCTGATTATCACTGATTTTCCAAGATATTTGCGTTTGAATATGTGGGCCGCTCATGACTCTCCACTATTCTCAGGCGCCTTGGCTGTCCAGAGACACTACTGACCATCCTGATGGCTTCCCACGACAACATGAAAGCCAATGTGCCAGTTTGAAAACTCCAGATCGAAAGAATTCCACATCAACTGCGGAGTCAAACAGGGTGTATCTTGGCCCCCACGCTTTTTAGCATATTCTTCTCAGCGTTGATTCGCCGTGCCTTTCCAGAGCCTTCCGGAATCCTGGTCCACACTCGGAGTGATGGCAAGCTTTTCAACCTATCACGACTAAAAGCAAAAACAAAGCTATCCAAAGTTACGATCCGGGAGCTGCTATATGCTAATGACGCGCCATCCATGTCGCACTCCACTAGAAGAAGCTCCAGGCAATGTGTAACTCCTTTTCGTCGGCCTGCAAGGAAATCGGCATGAAGATCAGCCTGGGGAAAACAGTAGTTCTTGGCCAAAATGCCATGACAGATCCTAAAAGTCTGATTGATAATACTCCTCTCACAGTTGTCCAAAACTTCGCCTAACTGGGCTCGACAATCTCCAACAACTGCACTCTGGATGCTGAACTGGATACTCGTCTGGGTGAAGCTGCAACAACTTTTTGCCGGAAGCGTTCTCGTGTTTGGAAAACAACAATCTGTCAATTAAACTCAAGGTTAAGGTTTACGAAGCGTGTATCCTGAGTATCCTTCTGTATGGGAGTGAATGCTGGACAACCTACCGCAAGCAGGAACACCGCCCTCAACGCCTTCAACTTCAGATGTCTACGGTCCATCCTGGAATATCTTGAAAAGACAATATCCCGAACACCGATGTGCTATCAACAACAGGAGCCCTGGATATGTACACCATTTTACGTGCACGGCGGCTCCGCTGGATAGGCCACGTCCGCCGAATGGATGACAATCGCCTCCCTAAACAGATCATGTATGGCGAACTGCCGATGCCCCACGTCCCGTGGACGACCCAAGTTGCGCTTCAAGGATATCCTTAAGCGTGACCTTGCTGCCCTCAATACCCTGTTTCTACCTGGGAAGAAACAGCGGGCCAACGCCCATCGGGAGGTCATCAGCACCAAGGGAAAGGTCATTGCCACCCAATCCTATGTTTCATTTTGTAACGAACGCCGAGCTAAGAAGAAGCCGACCTCATCGTCGTACACGACGGGATAGGCCATGATGGTGATTGCATTGACTGAATGATTTCAATGTTGTACGCGGTAAAGCATCGAAAATACGAAGTTTCTTTGCGATTAGATAAAGAGAACGAAAGTGTAGATTTTTTAGACGAACTTAATCTTTTTGCCAAATCAAGAATGTTGACAGTTTGTCACTATCCTCGAAATATGTGAGGATTGGAATGACTGCACAATTTTGAATTTAAAAGTTCAAGTTCAATAGTCACCGAAACCAGGAACCTCTCCCAATCGTGTCAAAATACACATTGATCTCATCGATCCTAAACTGAGGTTGGAGTCAGTCTTTCTATTTCTCATAATCACTGTTGCTGGTTGCCATGGCAACAGCAACAGGTGCTGAGGTAACCAATATGGGAGATGTGAAGTATCTATCGAGGGATAGTCCATGGTGGGAACCATATGTATTGGTGTACGAATGAGAGACGCACTAAGGTACTATTGTGGGTGTGTGGTGTGTGTGTGTGTGTTGTATTTACGTGTCCGTCATATTCTCGACGGATCTCAATGAATATAGCCAGTTTGGAGTGGTCGAACTCGACGCCACCTAGGTGGCAAACAATAGGAATCATGTACTCATCATGTGGAACACTACACCGGGTAACCTCATAAACTTGAATTGATCAAGTACTCGTGTTAGAGGTTTCGAGGTAACATGTGGCAGTGGGCAGCGAGGCGTGACGGCATAGCTCTACCGGTAAGTTTCGATGTTCACGCTCCCAAAGCAGCCAGCTCACACAAGTCAGTACAGGCATACTCACCATCGATGCGGGCCAAGGGGTACCAGCAAAGAAGTTGTTAGCGCCAAGGGGGACTGACAGCCATGTGCGTCCTGCGGAGGTTGGCCACCCAGCGGGCAGCGGAGCGTGACGGCTTGGCTCTTTATAAGAGATGGTCGCGGAAGCCTACCGGTACGTTTCGTGTTCACGTGCAAAAGCCCAAAAAAAAAAAAAAAACAAAAAAAAAAAACAAAAAAAAAAAAAAAAAAAAAAAAAAAAAAAAAAAACAAAAAAAAAAAAAAAAAAAAAAAAAAAAAAAAAAAAAAAAAAAAAAAAAAAAAAACAAAAAAAAAAAAAAAAAAAAAAAAAAAAAAAAAAAAAAAAAAAAAAAAAATCAGAGGAGGTTAGAGCAGTCCTCTCAAGGATAGATAAGGCAGTAGTCGTGCGTTCAGGCTACATACATACATACATACATACATAACACAGCCATCCATCACACATCCATCTTACACAAATACATACGACTCTTACGATCCATAGTACACGCACACTAAATGCCGCTCCCTGAGCGCATACCTGGAGATACTCGTTAAGGAAACGGCCGACTCCCACTCGCATCACGACTCCGTGGGGCTCAGAGCACCTCGGAGCAGCTCAGCAAGCGCACACTCGAGCGTGACGTCCCCTGCTCTATATAGGCGATATTTCAGTGAACCTACTGCTCGTCTGTCGGATGGGAGAGTAAAAATGGCGCTCCCGGGTGCAGGAATTCTCACCCCTGCCTCGTTACTCAGGGCACTCTTCGAAAAGAGTAGGCGAAATTCGCCGGTGTCCTTTCACCCCAAAAATGGAGGCTCTACAATTTCCGACTAAGGACTTCCTTAATCAGCTGAAGCACCTTCAGGTGGAAGACATAAACACGACGCGTATAAGTAAGTAAGTAAGTAAGTAAGTAAGAACCTACTGCTCATTCATCTTCCATCGATCGCCTCTAAGGCTCATTACCTTTATTGCTTACTTGCCATTTCGTTTCTTTTGTGTGCCGTGTTTATTTCGTCTGTTGACTAGGTGGTTCGCTTAGTGTAAGTGTTTGTTGTGTATTTCAGTTCTCATGTTGTACAATTGGTAGGTGTTCGTTTCAGTTTCGGTTCCACTGTTTATACCCCCCCCCCCCCCCCCTCCCACCCGACCCAATTCCACCCTCTCTCCCATCCGACCCAATTCCAACCTCCGATACTGACAATGACCCTAACGAATTAATTGAGGTGAAATCCAGAGTTCGGAAACCAGATTAAAGCCTTCATGGCGGGTTGGTCAATGGCGATTTATATGGGTGATTAAATTTATGACAGCTAGTGTACGTTGCTTAACGGACCTATCAGCTATGTAGGCTTGGCAATGTAGGCTTGGCAATGGAATTTATGCTTAAGATGTTTGGTGGTGAGAGAATGCCTTACCCTAAAGGAATGCATCCTCTACTAATATGGGGTTCCCATTTCGTGAATACCATATGTTGTCATGTTAAGTTAGAAAAAAACTCAAAGCAGGATTTGCTGTATTACAATTGTTTTAGGTGTTTAAAAACAAATAATCAAAATTTGGGGACTTTCTAACATGGAAAGTAAATGTTACGCTGACGTTACATTGTTAGACAAAAAACTCATTGGAGTACTGTTATGAAAAGCAGAACTAAATCAGATTTATTGAGATTTTCTTACATGTACTGTGAAGTAATTGGAAGACAACCTACATTTTTTTATTTGTGCGCCACAATTGAAAGTTTGTTCAGCCTTTTGGTGACCACACCAAAGATTATAGCGTAGGCATAGGCTGTACTGTAGGCTTTCAACTTTGCCACTTATTTGACTGACACGCCACGCCTAAAATATTCAATGTGAACTAACATCTACATCATGTTTTCCACAATGGCCAGTGTCAACATTATATATGTAACAACTTTATGACCAGTAACAACATTATGCAAGTACAAGCCTAGTCTATTCATTCACTCACAACTTCATATTCCACTACACATATTACAATAAATTGAATAGGTAAAAAAAAGTTCGGATAGGTAAAACAATTTAAATTTTGGTTTACATTGGATCAGGATAATGAACCCGGCATTTTAAATAAATTTAGCTACAATAACCCAGTAGTTTTACACTTTCATAACTTACAATTGAACAAAGTTCCTTCAAAAACCTAGTCACACTCTAAAGCCTCTCTAACATACCTTAGTAGGGGCACCTAACGTAGCCTAATGTGATACAGTAAGTCAATGAACCGAAGCCATAATCAATGTGATTTTTTGCAATATTTCACACAATCAATGATGTTCACACGAATCCTTCCCTAACACACGTTCAACATTCCGCTGGTACCCTGTAGCCAATTGGAGACCTAGGCTAGGCCTTGAGCCTAGGTATACTGGGCAATCGTGAGTCGATCAGAGCGTATTATTTTAATGATAGAAAACGTGCTGTTGTTTGAATGTCAACATTACCTGCATCAAATTATTCCTAAAAACACTCCCTTTCACCAGATGCATACAAAACAGTTAATTATTCGACTTTTTGTTCTTTGTTTAGTAAATTTCTTTGTTAGCAGGGCTTGATCAGGTTTTGTTTGAAAGCAAACCAAACTATCCTAATTTTGACACTAAAATCACACCAATCCAATAACATATACGGTTTTTGTGTTGTTTTGTGTGGTTGATGGTACCATCAAGCCGCAAGGTGTTCCATAAAAATGCATTATGAGAAAAGCTGTTTAAAATGCATTATGGGAGAAGCTGTTTGTGAACTGTTCTGTACCTGGTGATCGACTCACGATTGGACAACTAACTTAGGCCTACTGTATTGTTGCATGCAGTCTTCTATTTTTAAAAAGCAGTTGCGTCGGAATATTTTATTTGATTTATTCGATGAGACGAAATCGTCCACAACGGAAGATGATGAGCAATCTAATATATCTAGTACGTCTTATTTACTTGGTAATTCGTTTTGGTGTTTTATTATCAACATCGTCCTAGGCTCTCCCTGAGTGATCGACTTAGATTGCCCCAATATAGGCCTAGTACTAGGCTCGACATTTCAAATATCATACTCATAGTTTACAGATCTGAAAATAATACCTCTTCCTTAATCAAGTAAAATGATGTATTTTGCAAGCTGAATTTTCTTATTTAAAAAAAAATGGTCTCCACGAGATTAGGCTGGATAGTGCTGAGGCCTACTTTTTATTCTTGCGGCGACTGTGTAACTGTAATTTGTAAATTGTCATGTTAATTTCTATGTCGCCTAGACGGCAAGCTGGGGGCATACGCCTAACGTTAGGCTAACCTAGGTAGTTGCTGCACTCGCGACTGTGTGTATTCCTGTGATATGTGTGGGAAACGGAACATACTCAGTCGCGAGTTAGACTAGCCTAACCTAGCCTGCGCTCGCGGGCTTTAGTACCTGTACTAACGCCCTGCGTTCAAAACTCGGGGCCTAGGTTGTTTTTTAAGCTAGCGCTAAACGGCCAACTTCCTGTTCAACTTTTCTTTTCGACAAGTTGAATCTCATTAATATTCCCAAAAGACCAATTATTGTAGTTAAGAAAAGGTTTAGAAGTTATTCATTTCCCATATTGGTTTATGACAGGTAAGAATTACCGAATATGTATCCGCAATCAGGAATCTCCGTAACTGCTTTCAACAAGTTGTGGATTGTGTTACGAGTTGCTACTCTAAATTAACTAATCATGCAGATTTTCCATAGCAATGTTGTGCATGTGCCCAATAAAAATCGCCAAAATAAGCCCTGAGTGACAACTCTCAACAAGTCGGATTTTTTGTTGTTCTCGTCAATATGACCTCGGGCCAAACAAGTCGGACTTGTTGTTGTTTTCGTCAATATGACCTCGGGCCATCCTCGGGTCATTGGTTTTGGTGACGTCAGGACGATGACGTCATTGACAGAGAATCCCTTTTTTCGCCAACAATAATGTTTCTTACAAATAATCATTTCATAGTCCCTTTATATATTGTGAGGTATTCCATGCGGTCAAACGCCATCAGGGCGGCTGTAACAAAGATAAATGGGCGTTTTCAAACCACAAACCGTCAGCACGTTTTCTAAACAATTGGATGTGATCCGTTAAGGCTTTCGTCGTGTGTTGCCACCTTACGGTGGATTCCGGGAGCTTTGCGCCCAGAAGGATTCAGCGAGTCAATTTCAAACAACAAATAAACAAAACCCCCAATGACAGAATTAACCCTGTTTTCGTCTCGACACTCAAACCAGACCTCCTTCACCAATCAACAACATGAAATACGTTACTATCGGACAAAATCAAACCCTGATAATACACCCGGAGACAACCCACCCTACAACAACCTACTCCAACTATGGAACCAAAACTTTGCCCTCGGAAACCCCACTCCTAGATTCCCTCAGATCAAAAACCGCCCGACCTCTCAGTAGTAATATGTGGTGTAGATCCTGACTCAGCAATGAAATGAATCGAAACCGAATTAAAAGATATGGGATATTCTATCATATTTGTCTCCTTTCGAAATCCCAGGCTCGGTCCGGTGAACCTACCTGGAGAGTTAAGTGGGGCTGGGGCGGGAGATGAGAAACATGAAACTACTAACCAGAACTTGAGACTGGGGTACACCAAGCACAGGGTCGAGGATGATAGAGAACTCTCCTCAATTACCCGATGCTTCAAATGTCAAGGCTTCGGCCATACGGTTATCAACTGCACCCACAGAACCAGATGCTTCGGATGATGGGGGTGGGGCTGCAAACACAAGGAGTGTCCGAACCTAAAATGGGATAAAAAGTATGCCAACTGTAGGGGGGGGCATATTTACAAAGGTTCCCCTGCCTTCATTCAAGCAATGATGGAAAAGGCCGAATCTCACCCCCCCCCTCCCCCCTTGGCCCTCCTCCCTCCTATGCTCAAGCTGTTGGAGTCAGCGTCACGAGTTTGACAAGTCAGACTTGACAACATCATTCATAAATACTGCTGACTTCATTAAAAAAGAAACTGCTTTTGGATACTAGAAACAGGTAGAGTGACCTCTAGCGAAACTCCCAATATGCGGTTAAATTAGCCCTCCTTCACCTCAACACTACCATTGATGGCGAATCCCTTTGGGAGGCAATTAGCCACCCTGTCCCCAAACCCCCAGATCCTCCCTTGGGGGAATACCCCACCAAACTCTCAGTCTCTCCTCCTGATGACGGGGCTCACTCATACTGCCACTCTCTCCCTTCTCCATCTGAATATAAATTCCTGTAAAGCCAAGACTACCCCTCTCTTTAACTACATAACCTGTTTACCCCTGACATCCTCCTCCTTAATGAAACTGAACTTGCCCCGGTGACTCGATTAGTATCCTAAATATGCAATTTTTGATTCCGTGCCGAAGGCAAAAGGATCTATGCGTCACGACCGTGCGTATGCTGTGTGTATGTGTGTGTGTCTGGTGTTGTGGTGAGTGTGTGTGTGTGACACCCCTTGTCAGCACGATATCTAAAGAACGCAAGCAGTATGGAAGCTGTCAATGTAAGTATGTGGGTTGGACATATGAGAGATAACCCCATTTTTGGTGCAGTCAAGCATTTGAGGTCACCATAGGACAATCCTGAATAGCTTTGGCAACGAACCATTTTAGAGGGGATGTCGTTATGGAAAGTTTTGTTAGTATTTAGGCGAACTACATTGGTGAACTAGTTTTGACCTTTATTTGACTTTTGACCTCATTTGACCTTTCGACCTTCTGACATTGAGTGCTAATTTTTGTGATGACCAGATGACTTTGTTGAGACAAACCATAAAGTGAAATTTAGACTAATGTAATACAACACCCCTATCACGAGCTATCCAAGGAACGCGCATGTGTGAAAGGTCAGACACGCCTACAACACCGGAATGTTGCTAAATTTTGACGTTTGACATTGACATCATGGCAACAAGAACCCAGGTGAAAAGGATGTGTTATGGAAAGGTCTGTTCGTCTAGGCGAACTGCATGTAGTTTTGATATGCCTGGGAGCCTACATGTCGTATGAACTAATGAATATTTTGTGTGGCCACTACACTCAGCAGAGGTATGTGATACCCAATTTGAGGATACATGCACCTTCAGATGCCACCAAGTAATAGTGTGTAGATATTACTGTAAATACACTTGTATGGCTCCCAATTGTCCCCTTTTCATTCTCCATACAATTCCCTGTAATCAGACTGATATTGTTTTGTGACACTGCAGTAATGAGCTCATATCCTTCACGCATGCTGTCCTATAGTCAACAGTGGTTTTGTTTTATGCACTGGTCCAGTCGCAAAGACACGCACCTATAAATTTGCAATCTTTACTTGTGTATTAAGCTATCAATTTGTAGCCATTCATACACTAACTCCCAGTGCTCATTTGTCTCGGAAAAAAGTAGGGTTATTTGAAGCACAGGAGGGTCAAAATTTCAGTTTGTCAGAATTGAATAACACTTCAGTTGGTTGAATGGGTAGGTCAGTTGTCTTTCTCCACGAAAGTAGGTAGTGGAAGCTAAGGGAGGAGGGTAGTGAAGGAAGGAAGAGGTAATATTTGGAATTCAAGTGTGCGACTATATAAAATTTTAGGTACACCTACAATATCTAATAAGGGTAATACAAGTTTTCTCGTTTGGCCTCAGTAGCCATAGCCTGTCAGCTATGGAGAGGAAGCACGATACAGTTTGTGTCTTGTTATCAAACGTTCCCAGCATAAAACATGGTGTCCTCATTGGAGTGAAGGAGGGCCGTGTCAGTTACTTACCACACCTCCACCTTCAACCTGGTTCAATCCATTAAAAGTAATCTCCCTACTAAGAACAAAACGGCATGAGATCACCGTTTTATTATAACCCCCGGGGAATTTGAAGTAGACCCCTTTTTTTTTGCCATAATGGGTTCTAGGCTTGCAGTAAACTACCCCCCCCCCCTCGGAAACTTCTTTTTAACACTCTTGAACGGAATGGCTTGCTGTCTTGTACCATTACTATGACCGACGGGACCACAAGGGAACCCTCAAGGAGGAGCTTCTCGTCCCGTTATTGCCCCGCTTGATTTAGCCTATAACCACGGAGCGGACAGAATAGTAGAGCGGTATCATGTCGCTTTGCATGCACAGTCCGGGTTCGATTTCCAGCCGACCAGCACCGAGCGTTTTTTTGAGAGGTTGGCTGTACTTGCAGTTCGACTGGCGTAGTTTCCTGGTCTTAGGTTTCCGGCCCTGCTTTTAGCATGGGCTTGGTAATTTTTCGGGGGTTTCTTCTGGTGACTTGCAAGAGTGCTCGTCGGTCGGCAATGAGCATCCGCGTCGAACATCTTCTCCGCTCCTACCAGTTTCTTAGAAAGTGGTCCGGTCCTGGAGGTTCACTGATCGTCCGCGTCGGATGGGGACGTAAAATTCCGATCCCGGGAGCAGGGATTGTGTCACTTCTGCTCTCGATAGTATCGAGCACTAGTCGAGAAAGAAGGCGAGTTGTCGCCGGTTCTCATCCCCGATCAAAAATTCGTTAGGGTTTACCATGATGATCAAATTGGCTTCCTGAACCCGTAGCAAATCAATCAACATAAACCCCCATTATTAGATCCTGAACGGAGCGAAGACCATTATCTGGTCCTCACCACCTTCAATTGCCCCCTCCCTCTACCACAAACCATTCCCTTCACCTTTAGAGACCTAAGAAAAACGAACTGTGTCCCTCTTTGAAGAAAATATCTCTACCTCTTTCCGAACTGTTAATAATATTAATAAGATCTCTGATACAACTCCCAAGATCCTTACTGTGGATTTCCGGGAACTTTGTTTGGCGTCAAGTAGGCTGAAGTGATGGCCCCGACCTTAGGCTTAGGTTAGCCTAACGTTAAGACTCCCCAGCTGCCGCTGCCTAGGCGACATAAAAATTCACATTACACTCTACAATTAACGGTTACACAGTCGCCGCAAGAATAAAATAGGCCTAAACATGTACCAGCCGCAATCTCATTCGCGACGCCTTAACTTAGGACTATATTATTGTAATGTGGTGTAGTAAAGAATATGAAAGTTGTGAGTAATGAATAGGAGGCTAGGCTGTACTTGCATAACGTTTTTGTTTACTACTGCGCCATAATGTTCTCACTCACTGGCCATTGTGGAAAACAGGATGTAGGGTGGGCACGTCAGTCAATGATTACCGTTGAATCCTACATAAAGTCTATGCCTACGCTATAATCTTTGCTGTGGAGTCACCTAAGGCTGAACAAACTTTCCCTTGTGGCGCACCAGTGAAAATATTGTAGCTTGTCTTTCATTCCTTTACAGTAATGTAAGAAAATCACAACAAAGCTGGTTAGTTCTGTTTTGTCATAGCTCTAATGAGTTTTTTCGGCTGACAATGTTAACGTCGCGGAACATATATACTTCCCACGTGAGAAAATTCCCCAATTTTTGATTGTTTCTTTTAACAACCTCAGAACATATTTTCAATGATCTGAGATCAGTTCGTTCTTACACGTACAAATATAGTATTTATGAAATGTAAAATAGAGCCTATCGTAGGTGAGAGTGGCTTCCCTTTAGGGTAAGGCATCCTCTCACCGACCAAACACCTCTCAGCCGATTCTCCATTTCCAAGCTTACAGCGACATATTCTCCGATTACAACAACTGAAATGCCCTCCAGACAAAAAGGTCATCGTGTGAATAGGTCAGGCCTTTAACCAAACTTGAAGAGTTGCTGAGGGGCCCACTTCGGTGGGGATTAACTTATGGATGCAGTAAAATGGTCCAAGTTATAACTATTATACCTAATATCTCCACTCTACACAGGCCATTACTCCCTGTCTTTAGTATCACTGGATGGAATCCTCGTCACACTTATTGTTTCACAACTCAATATACCAAGATGCATCATCACAGGCGGTCATGACATGTAGGCCACCATTTCATATTCGCACCTTTTCTCCCACCCAGTCAAAGGGACGGCGTTAGTTTTGTTGAAGACACCGCGGATAGGTCCTTCCTACATAACGTACACTATCTGTCATATATAAATCCCCATATAACTTGCCATTGACCACCCCGCCATGAGGGCTTTAAATTCTGGTTCCGAAAACTGTGGGTCATGTACCACCGTAATCTAACAACGCCTACAATATACTATTACCGCTTCCATAGTCCGAGAACTTCTGTTCTGTTGACGCGTGCGTTATTGTAACGCACATGTCTGGTAATTCAATTCAATTCATTACAATGTTCGACACCCCACTGTACATACCACAAAGCGCAGTCATTCAATGCATACCATGCGCCCCACGTACGATGTGCGTGCAAGGCCTAACGACTGTGGCAAGTCGGGCAATTTGTGCTGTCCTACTTGTTGTTGTTGTTATTGTTGTTGTTATTGTTGTGTTATTGGTGGTGTTTTGTTGTTATTGTTATTGTTATTGTTGTTGTTGTTGTTGTTGTTGTTTTCGTCTATGACCTCGGGTCATAGGTATAATGACGTCAGGAACGATTACGTAATCGCCCGAAAATCCGGGTCAAAGGTTATAACGACGTCAGAACGATTACGTAATCGCCCGTAAATCCGGGTCAAAGGTTATAACGACGTCAGAACGATTACGTAGTCGCCCGAAAATTCTCAATTTCGGCCAAAATAACGCGCCTGCCGAAATATTTCAATGAGTTCTTAGTCACTCAAAAATATCAGCAAGGTTATTGCAGGAGTTCAACGCGATACGGGCGCTGGTTGTAACAAAAGAAATTGGCCGTTTTCAAACCCTTACGTCGATAGGCTACTAAACAATTAGAGTGTTCCATCTAAAAGCTTTCGTGTTGGGGTTGCCACATGACGGGGGATTACCGGGAACTTTGCGTTATAGGACACAATTTCCATAGAATTAACCCTTCTATCAGCTCCACCTTTGAATCCAGTTTCTCCCTCTCTCTAAGAAGGGACAGGCCCTGGAAATTCAGCAGGCGAATTTTAACCTTTCTAGGGTCAGGAGAAAACGGAGAGGCGCATACATGAATGATGGCACTCCTTGAAATCGTACCGGCATGGGATCAGCATGTGACATATGACGTAGATGATGCATGAAAATTTGGCTCGTTTAACCAACTAATATTAACTCATCTCATTGGTATAGGAGGTAAAAATCGTATTCCTGACTGTCATGAAATACATTTCCATGTCGCAATTGTCGATGTTTAGCTCAGCACCCTGCATGGTGCATGCAATTGGTTTATGTCGGCATATGCTCTAGGACTCACGTGTCGTACGTATTTGAGTGGGGGCAAAAGTCAGTGTCACCAAACTGATGCTTACCTAGATGCCTAGTCGCCAAGTTCCCAGGAATCCACCGTAAGGTGGACAACACACCACGGAGCTTGATGGAACGCTCAATAGTTTCCTAAGTGTTTTTTAGTATTGATTGAGACGTCGATTTACGTGTTGCAGCCGCCACTCCTTGCGTTTAAACGTGGAATACCTTTTTATACATTCAAAGGACCATGGAATGTGGTAATATTAAGTAAGGGAAGAGCGTTATTTGGGAGAAAAGAAGGATTTTATTGCGATTCAGTAATGTTCATGACGTGCACTGGAAACCAATAACCCGAAGTCGTACCCAACGAAAACATAAACAGATCGACTTGCCAGAGTCCTTTCCGGAAACAATTACAACTAGGAAACAAAGCAACCAGAATGCCACAGCGTTCGCGTTGAACGCACATGCAGTGTGATGGTGATAGCAGGCATGAGAAAGTTCTCCTCTGTCAGGACGAGGGTTTCATTCAATGTGTAAAAGTTATGAACCGTAAATATTATACGTTATGGCTAGGTAACGTACCGACAAGTAACGTATACATAGAAGTAGGGTAAAGTAGAAAATCTTGGGGTACTCCTTACAAGCTAACGATAGGCTAGGCCCAGGCTCGCGACTTCATCATGAGTCATGCTCTGTACTGTACATAGGCCTAGGACCCAGTCCTGCACAAATAATTAGGCATTGGCCTACATATCAATAAAGACGGTCAAGGTCCTTTCACAATCTCACAAAGGCGTGACTAGGGTGTTGAAGAAACTCGTTCCAATTGCTAGTTATAAAAGTATATGTTTCTAGGCTATTTGGAGCCAAGTTTAGTTAAAATGCCGGGTTATTTTCCTAATCCTAGATCATCCAAATTTAATTTGTTCAATCTAGCCTAACTTAGGCCTATACAAACTATTGTAATGTTTGAAGTAGAATATGAAGTTGTGATTAAATGGCTAGGCCAGGCTTGTACTTGCATAATGTTGTCATGCCATTGTATTAGATTAGGCCTCGAGACTTTGGCTATTGTGGAAAACACTGAATATTTAGGAGTGGCATGTCAGTCAAATAAGTGGCCAAGTTGAAACTCTACAGTCTATGCCTACGCTATATCTTTGGTGTGGAGACAGCTAAAGGCTGAACAAACTTCCAAGTGTGGCGCACTAGTAAAAAAATGTAGGTTGTCTTTCAATCATTTTACAGTACCTGTGAGAAAATCAAAACAAATCTGATTTAGTTCTGTTTTTGATAACTCCAATGAGTTTTTTGTGCTGATGACAATGTAAGGTCAGCGTAACATTTACTTTCCATGTCGGAAATCCCAAAATGTTGATTGGTTGTTTTCAAACACCTAAGACAATTCGCAAATCTGATTTAAGTTTGTTTTCTCTAACTTAACATTACAACATATGGTGTTTACGGAATGGGAACACTATCATTAGGTGAAAGGATGCATTCCCTTTGGGGTAAGGCATCCTCTCACCACCAAACATCTTCAGCAGTTGGGGAGGGGCTAAACTTTGGTGGGGATTTAACTTATGGATGCACAGTAGAGTAAAGGTCCTCAAGTTATAAGTATTATTAAACTAATTGTCACCCTACAACATGCCATTAACCCCATATGTGGTTATTAGCATGGGGTGGAATCCTCGCCACACTTATTGTTTCACAACTTAGTATAACAAGATGCTCATCACGAGGCGATTCATGACATGCATGCCACCATTTCATATCGGCACTTCTCCTCCAACCCAGCAATGACAGGTAGTTGTGTTGACGACACAGCGAATAGGTCCTTCCAAAGTAACGTATTATCTGTCATATATTCAATCACCCATATAACTCGCCTTTGACCAACCCGCAATGAAGGCTTCAAATTCTGGTTCCGAAACTCTGGGTTTTGTCAGTTCGAATCGTTCACGATAGTTGTGTCCAATTTGGACAGTTCTTCCTTTACATATTTTCCCAGGGGAAAATATTAGGTGACGACATTTGAACCTTCATTGCTATCATTTAAGGAACCCTACGGAAATTGCATGATCCAAATTCAACGTTTGATATGTTGTGTAGAGCTAATGTTATTAACAATTCCAACAGTTGCGATACCCCGTAGCTAGAGATATCTTCCAAAAGAGGAGGTGTTTGAACTTTGAGATTCATAACTGCTAGCTGGGGCAGTTTAGTTTTGTTCGGAGGAGCTACATATGGCTAAAGTGGGTAATTATTAAATGGGTTGGTCAGTTCAACTGTCTGTGTGCCGCGTGAGCGATGTCGTGAACGAATGTCTCAGGCTCTTCTTAAGTGGGAGTCCTTCTCGGTTCAATCCAAGAAGTTGAACATAACTTCGCGAGAAGCGATCTTAGTAAAGATAGAAAGCTCCACAGAAAGACAGTACTGTAGAGAATGAGAGCAGGTCTCTTCTGAAGTTCTCTTGACTGTTACTGGTAGGACTACGAGAAGGGCTAGCGACTGGGTTCGATGTGCACTCTCGGGAGAATTTCTGTGATCGGCTACACTAACCCTAATTCATAAAGCCCAAATCTGCTACCCTAACGAAGAATGCAAGTGCTACAAACCACACCAATAGCCAGTCAGAAAATACTTTTCGAAGCAGTGCGTATCGGCTGAACGAATGACGAGGAATAACTTATTTTGAAGACAATGTTATCAATTCAATTATTCCAACTGCAAATTATGTATACAAAACGTCTTTCGGCGTATTTTGATCAAGATATTTTCTACAGGGAATGAATTTAAGGGCAAGTTTGATTAGCAATATATCAATCATGATTGCCACATACCTTCTCATATCCATCATTATTCGAAGCCGTGTAATAGACGTTACTGTTGCTCAACCCTCACCCTTGTCTGGGGGGAGGGGTGGGGGGGGGGGGTTATGGTCCGGTCCCGCAGATGCGACAAAGTAACACGCTGTCGGACCTAATAGCGGAGCGGAAGGTGACCAAATCTGCTATACGACCAGTTCGTGTCTCTGCGAAATATGCCATGGGTGCCGCCTAATGTCTACCTGTTGAACCGAGTGCTGCAGACGCAGGAGACGGGATCCCGTTCCTTCTGAACGAATTCCTTACTGCCCTGTCGCTTGTCCCTTATTCTATGGATACGGCAGCAGCGATTTCCGCGATTAGGTGAAAAAATCGATATCATCTGGAATGCGATGATTCCTCTCCATATACGCAGGGAGCATGGTTTGAGGAGAGAAAATGGAAACTTCTACCCCGACTAGATTGTGTTGAACAGTGGATTGCTCAACAAAAAAACAAAAAATACACTGACAGTGTTTAGTCCTACAGTGTGGCAGCGTGAGCTCCTAATGCTCTATATTAATATACGGCGGGAAAATCGCAGGTCATTGCAACTATCAGTGACGCTCTGACGCTGTGCAAACAACATTCCTGGTTCAAATTCCAGAAGTCACCGGACGTTTCCCACTAGGTTGTCTGTAATTGGTAGTCGCGTTGGGCGGGTATCGTTTTCACTTCCTGGTTCTGCTGTAATGCAGTGGACTTCCAGAAATTACTAGGGTTCATTCGGGATATTTTCGGTAAGTTTCGTCGTTCGGCTGTGAGCAGTGACATTGAACTTGGATCTTCCGCTCCTCCTAGTTCCGAAGTGGTGGGATCCTGCAGTTCACTGATCGTCCTTTTGGAAGAGACGTACATGGCGGTCCCGAGAGATGGTTGGGATTGGTTACAACTCTGCCTCGATATAATCAGAGCACTAGTCGAGATGAGAGAGCGAGGTATCGTGGGTAGCGCGGATATCCAGGAAACATGCCTTGTCAAACAGCACTGCAGGGAAGCTCTCAGACATTCACTCGTATTCGATCTCAGCAATCCCTAAGTGATCCGGCATCCGAGAATATACCGACTGAGCCAATCCGCCTCCTCAAATCAAATCAAACATCTACTCCAGTTCTGAACAACATAATAGGGCGACATGGGAGAACTATCTTGAAATGCTTGCCCATAGTAGATGAGATGTATCAATTGTGGATGATCAATAAAATTACCTGTGTCCGCGAGGATGTCAATCACCAAATTCCATCATACCACGCAGTAGAAGACTGAGGCCACAAGGGCATACACTAATCGTTAACGTTACTCCTTTTCTTGGGCGAGCAACCAGGATTTTTGCGTTCTATTCGTTGGGTAATTTTGCTATTATGGTTATATTCTTCTCACCTCTACGCTTTCTATCACAACCTATGGTTGATATCTGAAACATGTCATGCTTCCTACACACATCAGGTCCAGCCATTCTGCTTGATGTGTTCCTATTGTTTACTTGTTGTCTTTTCGTATGTATCGTGTCCAGGTTTTCCTAATTCGGAAGCAATAAAGTATATCTGTCTATTTGTCATCTATATGTTGTCTATCTGGCTGTATATCATTCTATTTGTTTATATGTGTGTTTTGTTTGTATGTCTGTCTGTTTATCTATCTATGTAGCTGCAATGGCAATCGAATTAGGTATATGTCAATTATATTCAAGGGAACAAATTGCCAAGACCTGATTAGCCTAAATCGACGGGTGTCCAACTGATGGAAGATGGAGTCATTTACCTTTCTATTCAGAAGTCGTCTTCATTTCTCTTCATTTTGAAGAAAGAAAATGTGACATTTCTTGTTCGTACCGTAACATTTGTAGAAGGGTCGTAGTGTTTTTTTATCTAGTCCTGTTGAATCTACTATGTTGCCGTTCATTTCTCGTTGACCAAATAATGATGAATGTGTAAAGTGACCAAACGTATTGGTGTCGCTTCTGTTGTCTTTGCACTGTGGACAATACACCTATACTTGGGATATATTCCAGTGCCTAGCTGTACATTGGACAAAACCAAACGGCATTCCCTCGGGTGAGCTGTCAAGTAGTTACCAAGAGCCTAGTCCAACAATTCATTCCTGATTTCTAATTTTATATTAGCAATGTTTTCAAAAAGAAAAACTCTCTTCACCACACAGACATCGGTCGATTTGGCGAACGAGTGTCAGTCTCATAGGAATATCACACAATATTATTTCAGGATCGATGAGATGAAAATCTGTATTTTGACACAATTGGTCAATATGATTTCTATGTTTCGATTAATTTTATCTTGTTTTAAATTAAAAATTGTGCAGTCATTCCAATCCTCAATTATTCCGAGGATAGTTTTTGTCCCCTTAATCATACATCTGGTCCTCTTTATCTAATCGCAAAGAAACGGTTTTTTTTATGTTTCAACCGCGTTACATATTTGAATCATTCAGTCAGGAAAATTAGTTTACATTTTTTTATACTTACTCGAACACGAATTTATTTGGGTAGTTTTCAGAACTCGAGAAATTCCACAAAAACGCTCAATAGTATACTTCTCATTCCAATCAATCGTCACCATATAGCCAACTGTTGCTATGCAAGCAGCGGCCCTCATGGCTTATTAAATATAACGAACATAATTTTCATGTTGGGATACGCCTTCTTGTATGTTTGTGGATTCAAGCGATTACATTAGCATTATGTGTTTTGGGCTGTATGCAGTACGTATTCTCAATAACAGTCGCCCTACCGCATACACGTTTTTAACATTACGGCTAGCCACAAAGAACTAGTTCAAAAGTTTGAAAATCGTTCGAATGGAGAAAATATTTAATGTACCACACCTCCCGCCCATCCTGGTGGCGGACTTTTTTGTGGAACAAAACAAGTGCATCAGTATTATGTGGAATTCCGTGACCCGGAACCAGCCATCGGTCGCGAAGGAGACATCCCAATACATGAAGGTCCGAACCCTGCAACTAATGGATAAGCAACTAAATAATGATTATAAATAGGGTCTTTTCAGAAATTCAGCTGCGCAACACTCTGTCAATATCAGTTCAGGTCATTCGGTGATTCCGCATTCCGCGTCTGCACTTGTCTCCCAGGCGCGGATCTGAGGGGGGGGGGGGCTTTGAGGGCTCGACCCCTCCCCCCATAAACACGAGCCCCCCCCCCCCCCCCCCTTCGTTGCACGCCCGAGGGCTTGGTATCTTTTATGTTGAATATGCGTATTGAGCATATTGAACTAACAATTACCCAGGTCAAATTTTCTCGCGATAACCATGTTACGGCCTACTCTCATGTCAATTGTAGTAAAAAAGCACGAGGCAATCCCCGGAGTTGCAGGATCTCATCGGCAAATGTGGAATTATTAATCCATCTCATTTATTCAACTTACTTCACATGGACGATGCACCCACCCCCTTGCCACGTCGAGCTTCTGGCAATTACACGAATGCGGGTTGGCCCCCCTCGTCCTTCTCTTTTGCCAGCTATTGTCTAGTTCGTCGAGTTTTTGGCTCTAGTTTCCCAAACCTGTTCTGGTGAATTTGTTTCTACTTGCTACCTTTTAGCGAGTTTGCAAATGGACAAAACTTATCAAAAATATGTCTGAAAACAGCAATTTTCCCCGCAAAATATTCATATTCATGGAAATTTCAGTTAATTTAGAGCATAAATGTTGGGAAACCCTTTGTTTTGATACTTTGTACTTCTGAAATTTGGAGTCATTCAGTCCTCCCAATCTCTAAATATACCAAAAACTGAACAGATTTTCAGAAATTCTCAAATTTGGCCAAAAATCCCCCGTAAAATTGTCATTTCGTAATTTGGGCTTATTGCATGGGAAAAAAAGTGTTATTTGTGCTTTTTTACATTGCTACAAAGTTTGAAATCATTCGGCCATTGGATTAAGGGAATATCTTGAAAAATATGAAAAAACTTGTAAACTGATAAATTGCCCCAAAATTTGTCTTTTGCCTCCTAAATGCCCCAATTTAGAAGTTTCAGTCTAATTTTGAGAGCAACAATGTGTTTCAGTGACTATGCAGCATGTGCAAAATTTACCTTTGTTCAGCCACTCCAAAATGGAGATATTTGCGAAAAAACCATCGAAAATCCGACGGACGCGCATATACCCACACACACACGCACACACACAAACGGACACTTTGCGAGTGCACCTCATTGCTGGATCACCCGGCACCCATGGGTACCCCACCAATGGTACCCCTCAGTGGCTAGTTCCTAACCACCACTAAGGTCACCATAGCAACCAGTTGCTATGGAACCTGCTAACAGTAAATATGAGGTTGAAATGGTAAAGTGACTACAATATCTCATCCGGCCCTTCGGGACCGATGAGATAAAAATACATCATATTCTCTCTGAGGTCAGCGTCAAGTGTCAAGTCGACAACCATGCTTCGCCCCGTTTTCGTACTGTGTGTACACACGGTGCACAGTGTTAGTGGTCACAAATGCATGGCATGCATGGAGGAGTTTTCCATGTTTTTGTAATGTAATTTGCAGTCCTGTACCTACTACCTTCATCCAGATGTACACCCAATCATTCCATTACTCAAGTGAACAGTCTGTTGTCAGGTTAATTATTAAATCGAGCAATCGATCAATGTGCTCATTGTGCTGTGCTGACAATGTCCTGATCAAAGTTCGACTGATCTGATAAGCAATTGCGTAATCCTCACAATGAATGTCAAAGGAATCTTCGTTTAGGTGTATGAATCACTTCACACATTGATCACACTGGACAGTCGACATGGTTCCAGATACAGAGCTGGGCACGCTATGTTCATTCATGGGGAGTCAAAAGTGGTGCACATATATGTAAATCGAGTTATTCAATTATTTATCTCATTCAACTGTTTTTGCTAAACCAACAATATAAACCCAATTAATATAATAAACGAATCAAGTTATGGTCAATAGGTGAAAGGAAGTGATCTAGACACCCTTGTGTGCTTATCGTGAAAAAGAGTATGCAAATTAGGGGTAAATAGATAACATAACTGTTGAAATAACAACAAAGTTAGAAGAACCCCCCCCCCCACCCACACACACTGACCCCGGTGAACAAGTTCTAACCCTACCCACCCCACCCTTACCCTCACCCCCGCATGAAGGGTGATACTTCCAATCAATATGGTCTCTTCAGGTAGTTGATAACATGCTTTCGAAACGATGTGATGGTTTTGAACGATTTTATGTCAATAGGCAATGTGTTCCCATTGAGATGACCTATATCTGAGGCTGATTTTATATGTGAAATAATGTAGCCTCGGAATTCGGATATATGCAGCAATGCCTGTTTGTTGGTGTAAGTCAATTATCATGCGTATATGATGATGAAATTGTTGAGGGTTATTGCCCATTATGACACTGTTGGTAAAAACAGCAGTATTAAGGGATATAAAATCCCGTATCTTGAGGATATAAAGTTTAATATATAATGGCGACATGTTGGTTCTACGGTCTGCCAAAACAATTGAACGGATAGCCACGATTTGCCAGTACCACGTTTAGTTACTGTGTTTTTTTAGTTAGTTTATAGCACCCGACCAGATAGTGGATTCAGTAAGTAAGATGAGATGATATCAGGCTCATGTAAACCATTCTCATATTATTGAGGAGAGATGTTTCAGGTTTCGACATAACACCAATACCTCTCGCCATTTGTGATGAAATAGAATGGACATGTTCGCTCCTAGAAAGGCGAGGATCAGTATAAACTCCTAAACATTAAGACTATTAACTCAATCAATTGACCTCCCGTTTATTTGTATGTCATAATTATACGGAGTCTTCCCTGAATTGAAGACGATGAAGTTGAAGTTGTTTGTCATATTTAATGAAAGTTTGTTAGCTGAAAACCAGTCACTAATTTTGTGAAGAATATGTTAGAGTCATCAGCAAAGAGCACAAGTGAATTTTTTTTTAAAACCTTGAATACCATTAATGTAATATAATGAATGGAGGTGGGCCAAGTATTGAACCCTGGGGTACACCACATTTAATCGTGAATTTATCAGAAATGTTATCATTGACTGAGGAAAACTGGTTTCAATTGTGAAAGTAACTTTTAAACCAGGACAGTGCAACTCCATGGGATACCATATCTATACAGTTTGCTGAGTAATAAACTATGGTCAATAGTATCAAATGCCTTTGTTAAGTCCGAAAACACACCGATGGAATCCCACATTTTATTGATTGCATTGTTGAAGTTGTTCTGTTACATCTGTAAGAGCCGTTTCTTTGGAGTGTCCTGGACGAAAACCGTAATTGGCAGTCACTAAGGATGTTGTGAGTCCTAAGAAAAACTTTTAAACGATTGAACATAAGTCTCTCCAGTAGTTTCGAAAAGCATGGGGGGATAGAAAATTGGTCGATAATTACTGATTCATCTGTGTTACCTTTCGTAAACTGGTTTTACTTTGGCAATGTTCAGTTCATCTGGAGAATTGCCAGACTGTAGAGAACTGTCGGAAATATGGGTTGAAGGACAACTGCAGTATAATTCATACAGAGGCTATTTTAATAGCTGGCTAAAATGAATGCGTCAGTCCAAACCGGGACTTTTCGTTACGGGATAGATCATTTGAAATTAGTGTAATTGGGTGAAGTCTGTGCATGTTGCACAAGATCGGAAGGTATCCCATCATGCAAATAATATGATGTCATACTTGCACAACCCTGCAAAATTTCGTTCACTTTGAGAAACTCATTTAGTCTATTGGAGATGATTGCTGTAGTGGGTTGGTAGGTGTTGATAGTAACTTTGGTGAGAGAAAGACAACGAAATTCTGCTAAATATTGATTTATTCCACAAAATGAAACAATCAAATACATAACATAATTTTCTGTGTTGTCCATGTTTGACGTCATACGTTATTGCGCAATAGGGATTCTCCTCATTCCTCTGCTCAATGGCCAAAATGGCCCAAAAGGCTAATAACTCCACATAGGAACATCGTATGAAATGGGGTTTGGACATATAGATACAGTTTTCCATTCTCCATATAACTCTGTTGTTCATATCCTGCAGTTGTTCTTTGGTGGTTCAAGGATCAATAGCATGACCTGCAGTTATACTTGGCTTAATATCTTCTGGACCTGAGGCCTTACTTGAATTTATCGATTGAGAGGCAATTTTCGCTATCTCCCCCTCTGTGGTAGGAAACAGAAAGAACGACGCTCGGTTATTTGGACCCATGTAGTCATGAGCAGTTGAGAGTGAGTGGAGTTGTTCAGCTAAAAATTGTCCATATCTGTGATACGTTGGGTAAAAGTGACTTGCAAGAGCGGGATCCCCTTCAATCGTCACATTATTGTTCATAAATGTTTCCGGCACATTGATGATTGTCCTCTATTTTACCTAGAATACTATTGATGACTTCTACGTACCTTGAGTTGATTATTTTCTATTGATCGAAAATTAAAAAAGAGTAACTTTACCTGCCAACCACTTGCTTTCAGTCAAGATTTCTATATTCTGTCGTTTCACCTCTATTAACCCTTCAACATGAGCGGCTAGAGCGGTGCGTGCTGGCTTCAATATCGCAGTAACCCATGTGATTCATATTCATACAATTTTCACGGATCACTCTTCACGTTAATGAGAGATTTGCAGACACGAGATCTATATTTCAAGACTAGGAACAAGCAGAATAGACACTGGTGGAGTGCCGTTTCCGGCCATCTAGAGAGTTTGTCAAAAGTAAAAAAATATCTTTGGGCGCTCCGCGTCAACCTTGGAGGCGGACCGCTTAGGTAGTCATCTACCAATCAATCAACCACTTTTTAAAGAATCTACCCCTTCTCATGTTAGTCCCCCTCCAAAAACAGGAGCCCCTCCTCCAAATGGGACTCTACAACCGCGCCTGATGAAGCCTTATCCTAGCCTAACACCTACGATTTGGACGACTGATGGACAAACAAACAGACAACCAGAAAGACGTGGTTGTTCGAGTTGCCCCTAGACACTTTCTTTCAAATGCCACTGTATATTACCAGTAACCAGGTAGCTGACATTCGCGTTGTTTGCCGTCTTCACGCCACACAACAGAAGCAGCTGCCGCACCCCATACCCCTGCATGGACAGTACCCAGCCATGGCCGAGCCTGACATCCCGAGAAGGATGTACAGTAGGATCACCATCAGCAAAAAGAGTCGGTATCCTGTCAACGAAAAAAGAATATTGAATGTTTATAACGACTTCCAAAGAAATGCTGCAACCGCTTTACATATAGTAAACATGATAGAAGGAGACAAGACGTGCTCCTTTACCTGAAGTGTGTAAGGATCAAGGAGATCATATATCGACAGAACTCCGAATTTGAGATCGACATATTCAACATTATTTTGTATTCATTGAGGATCTATCATCTTTCTCGATGTGTCCTCGGGCAAGGCACTGCATTTTCCATTGTTGAGCCCTATCCATGAATTAATTTGGGACTTGTGAAGAACCTAAACCTGAATCAAACCTGCGCATCAACTTGTTGCAACATACTCCAGAATTATCAGGGAGCCTGTGTGTTTTTCAATTTGATTTCTACGAGTTCGAGGCAACGAAGCTCACCAAGGACCCCTAACTGTATTGCTCGTGGATGAACAACGGTGGTAACTCCTCTTCTCGACCAGTGCTCAGATGACAGGGGTGTAACGAAATCCAACCTTCTACTTTTTTTCCATCCGGAAGACGGTCAATCAACTTCATGGATCCTACCACATTGTCTGAACCTGATGGAGCGTGACTGGGATGGCTTAACGGAATTTAGGGCGATTTTGCAGGTTTTATTAGAATCATGAAGTTTGACACATGGCTAGATACCACCATATGAACATATTGAGTCCAGGGGGCATCGGAGATTGCGCCTTATATCGCAGCCTTCTTGGATTTGATAATGGCCGCCCGGGTAAACCAGTTTTGTTGGATATCCTGTTAAGTGAACAAGATATTGAAATGTACTGGAAGTAACAGATATTCACTATCTGTTGGCCAGTGGGAGCACTTGGCTGAAAGGCACTAGTCGCATCCACCCGCAATCCATTGGTTACTCGTGTATTTGCGCCAACCACACTGTAAGAAAATGTTTGAATATCGCCTAATATAAAGATGTAATTTCCCTGATCAAGTTTCTGCAAACATTCGCGTTTACAGGTGGCACGTAATTATGCAGTTCATATTGTTTGTGAATCCCACACAGACATGGTGAAGTCCCTGTGCATGTTATTGCCTAATTAATTCGATGCGGCTGACCAATTTCGTATTTTTCCCCGACGCCTTTTCAGGGAAATCGGTCATCAATGGCTCTTTGTAACATCAGGCCTAGATTAGGCTAGGCCCTAACAACAGGTTCTTGTACAAGGCCAATGTGTTACTGTGTGTAGCCTAGCCTAATGTTATGAGCGCATGTGTTTTAAGGGCCAATGGAAGTGATGATCATGACTTGGAAGAGTTGGATGATTAAAGTTGAGCTTCCCCACTCCTGCTTAATTGCCAGAATACCCGCAACCCCCCCCCCCCCCAACACTGCTCCGTTCTCATGCTTTAGTGCACTCCACTGTGTGTGGTTTTGTATTGAAGTCCGGAGTTGCGGGGTAATCTGCATTGCTCCAAACTGCATTTTAGCGGGACTAAATCGATGCATGGTGAAATCACAGCATCTCATCATCGAATTTTACAGGAATGATTCCTGCAAAATTCCAAACGATTAGATGTTAACTTCAGGCGCGCTGCACGCAATTTCACAGTAGCCATGATGGGAAATTACAGGCAGCCTGTAATATTACGATTTGAGTATTGGAAATTTGTTGCCAGCATTTTTCTACTGTAATTCCACTAACCAATTGTTTACAGTGCATGATCTACAGGGGCTTCATCCCCTATCCTCGAGAACCCTGATTTGAACACACAGTTCTGCTGGCGGTGACTAAAAATACCGCGAAGCAGAGAACTCGAAGGCACAAAAGCTCAATGATCCCTTGACTGATTCCTCCAACTTCATCCATCTAGGTGGGGTCGAGTTATCGTGTCAACGTGTACCCTTATAAAAATGACTCATGTAATTCTCATGATAATTACATGGAGATTCACGAGGATGGATAAATAAATGAGATCTCATGAGAATAGACGAGAACGGATTCAAAGCTCGTGAGAACTAATTGAGAATTACATGACAACGACTTGAGACTACACGAAATCACCCAAATCTCTATGGGAACACTTGCGGCTACATGAGCACCACACGAGTCAATATGAGAAACACCAAAGACTACTGTAGATACTGGTCGATAGTAGTTCAATATTGAAAGGCCAGTAATCAGTACATGTGTATGAAATGATACAACAGTTCGGTTTATTAGTTCGTGTTATAGTTGGACTATTATTATGGAACTATCGTGATGATGCGTTGTCATTACGATGAATCTTCTCAATTAATTGGATCTGTCCGTGCATTAGCTGTGATGAAGAGTAGCATAAATCGAAGCGGCTTGAACATGACTAACCATGGAGCTATTATATTAGAGAAGTAATACCAGGCAAAGGCATGTAACTATATGAAGAATGGAATTGTTCCCGTGAGAGCTACTCCGAAAGACAAGCATTGCATGTGTACTGTGTAACATCGTTTCGGCAAACATACATTTTGTGTTACTCTTGAAATTGTATGCAAGGTGCGGGGCAATTCTAGGTGGAGCCCATGGATGTGAAAGTGTCAGTATGTGTACTTGCAATATCAACGCACGAAGTGCAATCGCTTTCCAGTACGTGTGTTGGAGACATTGCTATAGCCTTGGTAAGGCCGCTGGTGCACTTAGGCATGACAACGTTACATGTATTCTTACCAGCATTATTTCAGTAAAGCAACATTATCATTATCATTAACATTATCATTATTTCAGTATAGCAACATTATCATTATCATTAACATTATCATTATTATTATTATCAGTATAGCACGTTAAAAGCACCACATTATCATTGGATCGCCGGGGCTGGTTTTCAACACAGGAGCTCCACGTAATGCGACCGAGATAATAACCTAGCACTGTAGTAGTGCGCTGTAATATACCACGAACCATGTGAACGATAATACGAACAATATAGTATATCAAACGAATATGCTACATTTACACAAAGACTAGTGATTAAACAATGGGTATCATGGTTTGCAATGAAGGTATCGAAAGCTTGTGGGACGTAACCCCTAACAATGTTGTCATATGCCTGAACCATCGTGTTCAAATAATGTTATGTTACAAAAACCCTGTATCAGGTTTACTATGGTATAAAATTGACGTGCATGTGATCGACTTGCCCGAGATTCGAACTCCGGATCGCCTAGATGATCTAACGCCTTCCCAAGTGTACTAACCACTCGGCACGATTACAATGTTCAAAAACACTATCTACACTTTAAACATGATTTTATTTCAGATGTTGGCTGCTAGGTGGTAGTATGTCGTGAGCACACTCGCATCCTGGGTGGTGCGGGCAAGGTCTCCATCGGGTCAGCAATGACCAGGGGATTAGTCGTTGAAGAGGCGCTGCCCTGATAACAAGACTATGTACCTGAATCTTAATCTTACGCGCACGATGAGAATATATACAGAACGCACATATCACATGAATTAAGGAATACTCGATTGGTAGACTGCTATTGCGCCAGTGTACATGCATACACAAAGCGGAGGCTAACGCCGAACTGGAGCTGCGTGATGCTGACAGGTGCGACACATGGGTGGATATGAACGAATACTCCACTGAGCTGGCGCTGGGTGTTGGTAAAGATACAGCATATGAGGATATAAAAAGATACAAACCCGTGTATGGGGTAAGTAGGGGCTGCCGGATCCTGTCAACAGGTATTCAGCTACTTTGCTCTTCTCGAATGGCCTCCGTCAAGTACCGAAAACAATAAGATTTTTCCTAATATCATTTTCAATCGACATGTCTGGTTTGACGTTGAATTATATGCTTGTAATCTCTTGATGGGACGCTCATAAGCTTTTTTGTTCTTTGTCCTCCATGATCTTGAATGACCTAGAAATATGGTACTAAGAACAATAACGTCCCTTCCGTCCTCACTGCCACGAACATTCCAACTTTGAGTGTTGGTTGATGCTTGCAATCCTGATAACGCGCTAACTCACTTCCCTGAGAGGCAGTCAAACACTTTCACAGAGCCAATCAGTCAGATGTTTATTTCATTTTTGGGCGGCTATACATGAATGGTATGCATAGGATTTCGGATTACTGCCTGTGCCCATTCCTAAAACGATGTGCCAGCATGTTAACTGCCTCGTTACAGTCGCTATATTGAGGTGCTAACAATTTTTTTTGGGGGGGGGGGGGCAGGAGCCTGATACATTATTCATAATTGTCTTGATATCAATTAGTATTCACCCTCAGTTTGCTTAAATCGGTGGGTGAAGAGGTGGGGCAAGTTATGGATTGACATCACTTGCCAAATTATGTTCATTACAGGGTAAAATACTGAAAGTGCCTAAATTTACTCTATTCAGTGACTGAGACTCTAGCCAACTACTTGTACGAACGCCCATGCGAACGCCCATAAAGGGAATGAAGCCCGAGACTGAATGCACGATGGCGTCGAAAATCCATTGTGTTCCTCCTCAGCCCCAAGCAATGTGTTTGCAAAACGCCACTATCTACTGCATTCATAACTGTATATGTAAGCCAAACGTGTCTATCAACCTCATGAACTCATGATGCAAAACCACCATTGACATTGCCGAGATGAAGCAGGGACCGAGTGACCTCCACTTGGCCCGGGATTAATTCGACGTGTCCAATTAAGATTCCACCAAACGACGTGTTGCAGTCTGGCCTTGGTCAGGAAAGTATTAGGACCCCGGCTCTTGACCTAACCTCCTTATGCCTTGGAGTCGCGTCTCCCTAATTCTAGTGTGTCTCCCCTGTTCCGCGTTTACTTGGTTCCCCTCTTTCTGCTCGTTCTTTCTTTGCTCTGAATCCGGACGTATAATCCCCGACGAGACACGTTCGTACGCCTCTCGCGGACGCCTCTCCCCCGCTGGCGCGCCGTTCCGGGGATAGTGGAGCCTCGGAATCTCTCATCCACTGGTGGATAAATGGTTTGTTTGGGAACCACCTAGACTAGGTATCATTCGGTTCGGCACGCATTTGGTCCTTTGTAGGGTACTGGGGATCCGTGTCATTATATTCATCACAGGCCAAAGCAGTCATTGACAATTACGATCTATAGTCCTAGCATGCCTGGACTGGTGTCTACAGATACGGCATTTAGCGATTCCCGAGGTCGAAATTGCTTGAATTGGGTCCGACAGACCCTGAACCTGATAAACTAAATAAGCGAGTTATGAGCCCCGGGTGGAAATATTCCGGGACGCAGCCTCGGTCATGGGCTAGACCAGTTTCAACAACGTCTATTTCGGGTAGCATGAGCAACCCTTCTACCATGATAACCATCCATTACTAACCTATGATTCCCATGTAGTGTCTTGATGGGTATCTTGCCAGGAAGACAAATACATTCGTGTACCAGTTGGATGCAGTGCTGCACCGTCAGTCTAGAATGTGGCCTAAGCAGATGCCATTCGAAGAGCAGTACAATACACATTCATAAAGGCCCTTATTCTGTATAATTCAAGGGTGTGTAGCTAGTACGATGTGACAAATTGGACAAGACAAGTTAAACTAGTAGGGGACAGGAACTGTTGCAGACCTCAGCGAAGGAAACGCGAGAAACGACAGAGATGTTCCGCTCTATGTTTTGCAGAAAAAACATGGGGTCCTTTCCCATTCTTCACAATCACACCCGATGCCTATTTGAACTGCGTTGGTGCCTGAAATCTCTCTACTAATGTAGTGCTAACAAGCCTATGTTTTGGACCACTCCTGCCCTTGAACGACCTCTAACGAGTACCGAGAACAATAGGAGCAGCCATCATGGCTATTTCCGCTCCATTGACTTTGGAGGTACCGTGCTCCGGGGTGTAACATACACACACGGAAACACACACACTCACCTCAAAAACACGCGCGGCGGTCGCGCTATAGCGTGACTCTATAGTCGACACAATACAAACAAAATATGGGTATTTGCGTATAGCGTTGAATCCCTGGCGGATGTCAGTACAAAGGCGCTTCTTGAATTAAATGTATACATGGTACATACAAAACAAACAAAACCTACACAAAACAAAAAACAACTTAAAATTTTATTAAAATATATATATATAACCTAAAAATACTACCAGCCAAATAATATTAATTTCATTTCCAGCCCGGACAGTATGTCTTCAAACCATTGAAACATATTATATACCGGTACTACTACTTGAGATTGTTTCTGAGTGTGTGTTCCATTCTCTGATAATTAAATATGATTGCAGAACGATAACACGGTGTGAAACAGTTACATTCTGTCTGGGATTCTATCGATGGCGTATCCGGGTCCGGCACGCATGTGAAAAAAAAAATCGCGCCATTTACGTGAACTGTGCCGGGGGTCCTTATCTGAATACTGTCCTATTTAATTTGCAAATAATATTGGTTCCACAGAGGTATTTTTTGAAGGGGGCAACCCACACTGAATAGGTGAAATACCACATACCCCAATGCGTAATACGGATCTTAAGCACCGCGAATGAATTCTATGGAATCTCGTTCTTGAAAAGCCAAGCACCGACTATATGCTGGGCTGCTGCATTTTTATTTTCTTCTCGCATAGTGTGTTTTCCACCTCTCCCATAAACAACGTTTCGTTTTGTAAATATGGGATTTTTACATCTATCCCCCGGACACGCATGCGCATCTATGGAATATCCGCATCAACGGACGGGACATTGACCTCTGTCAAATATTAGTTTTGATTGAATTTCATATTGGAAACATAATCATATGTTTTCGTTTTCTGCCTAAAGTGTTAAAAATATGATCCCGCATAATTTTATACGTAAAATATCGGGTTCCGAAGAGATGTCACGGTCGGGAGAGAAAATGGAACGTGATTTTGACATAATTAGAGTCCAATTCACCGAAGTAAGTAACATGAAAATATCTCACATCTGAGCAGTGATCTTACAAATGTGAAGTGATCTGCCAACTTATTCCATTAACTGACCATCAGTGACACCTCGCACTAATGTTAGATTTATAGCGACCTGATGGGAGATCGTAGCCTATTACAACGCGTTCAGTTAAAAACCTAGCAAAAACTTAGGAACATTGCGGAAATTATGCGAATAAGGGACTACCTAGGAAGCAAGACTTCCTGCATTCACCATTGCATTTGTGGGATAAAACAGGTAATAAACGACACGATCTTTTAGGCAATTTTAGTCAAATTAGTGCAATAATCAGTTGTCGTTGGGCTGGAAAGTGGGGGCCGCACGGCGGCTCTTTGTCCGGGCGTCGAGTTCATGGAAAGAAGATCATGCGCAAACCACTGACAAAGTGACCACGTTGTACTTTCTTTGCACGAAGTTGAACGAAATTGCTCCACCCGAAAACTGCCGGGTCTGGGTAGTGTAGGACATGGCGTCTTCGACGACTTCATGGTTCCAGTCCGTTTCTAGAAGACGCGTCGTAGTTTTCAGTCGAAAAAAATCGTGTGAAATGCGGGCACTCTCGGTTTATCGTTTAGCGCAGCACAGCGTGTGTAAATCGCAAGGAACACGACGTCTACAAAAGCTGAATAGGCCTACACGAGTAATACACTGTTGTAAATGTTGTACAGTACAAGTTCATTAGAGTATGTGATGCGTAATACGATAGAGGCGCCCCAGAATCAACATCAATCTCCAGGCCTATGTAATCCATGCATGGACGAATAGCTGGAATAATTTGTATGCGTCACATTCAAATCAAGGAATGAAAAGCACTATTCAATTGTCTATCTACCTTCCATCACAGTGCACGACTCTCAGATCGATAAAATAAAAACCTCGAACACGAAGGTAGTGGATTTCTTACCATATTTAGAGTGATGTCAATTGGAGCAACACCTCGATCGACCCTGGAATAATGGGACCCCCTTCCCCCCCCCCCCCACACCATATTTGCAACTAACACATCTATGTGAAATAATGGCGGTATCTTCTACAATATCGAATTTACAAACTTTTCCAGGACTTGAACTCCCTGCGCCCTGAATGGCGTGACATTTGCCTACGAGGGTTTTTCCATAGATGTGGGCCTTATACATGCCTTTCACAAGAACGTTACAAATGTCTGCGTTTTCATAGATACGATTTCTCTAGCAAAATTACAACCAAATCGTCAAAATACCAGTTGTAAGAATTTCGTATTTTTCGAGAAAAATGACCCCCCCCAGTCAAACACAACAAAACAAAAGGAGTATTGGACTTACTAAATCTTGTACTGCCTGTATCCTTATTGTAGCCTGTAAAGGCAGACGATATGAGGGAGCCGTTCCTAAAATAGAGGGGGCAATCGTCGTTCATAATACCATGGTCGAATATACTGACATCCGTCATTTTAGAAAAACTAATCATAGCGATTGAGCGACCGATGATACATTTCCACGAGTCAACAATATTTTGAGTTTTTCGGGCTCACCTCCCATAACTATAACCCTAACGGCCGCATATGGTGAATGACGTCGAGTGGTTCTAAATCATAAATAGTAACGAAGCGTGTTGCAGTTCATTAAAAAGTTATGTCAGTTAAATATGTCAGCAGTTATGTTCCCTATCAGCTGGCCTTCAGTTAACGAATTATTATAGGCCAAGACTGCATTTTGCCTATGTTGTAAGAGAGGAGGAAGGAACCCGGTTTGGTTGTATTATTTGTAAATATATTCGTTTTTATTATTTCTTCACTCTCATTACAATAAAGGCCTAAAATGAATCTAGGAATGCCTGTGTCAATAATATAGGTAGGCGAAAGCTCGAAATGGTTAGTTTTTGATTTTTGTAAATGCATATATGGTGTCCAAACGTTCTCATAGCAAGTACAGTAATCTTATTGTTTTCATTAGAGCTTTCGGAGGGATATAAAAACAGATTTATTTCGAGCAACTTTAGTTAGTAAACACGATACGAATGTTCCCTATGACGAATACATTATCACTTTAGTGTCAGTTCAGAGGTCATCTACGGTGACCAGATGTGGAATGGACCTCACTCACTTACTAGATCCATCCAAACGCCACTCCCACCCACGTGATGCTCTGGCAACCCGCGCGCGGGACGTTCCTGTGAGCGGCCCTAACCCGCCGGATCCCGTTCGCACAGGCAAGCTGTGGAACAAGGCCTCCATGGGGAGGCGCAACCATATGCCCCAAGAAAACGCGGAAGACGTCCCCCAAAAACAAAAACCAAGCCCAAGAACCACCCCCCACCCCACCCAAACCGCCGAAACCGGAATACCTTGATCATCCTTGCCCCTCAAGACCATCGACATTGGAGCGCCCATGACATCAAAACCCCTCGGAATAGGTGCCCATGGAACGTCGATAGGAAACGCAGCAGGCAATGCAACATTATCTGGGAATTTTCCATGTCGAAAACAATTTACTCCAGTTATGAGCCCTTTGCGCCGGTGCTATCTGTAACCTCTCATAACCCAGGTTCATACACTTACTTATGTGTGGGGCTAGTGTGTACTAGTGTCCTCCTTGTCTCACACTCGTGACAACGGGAGAAGCCAGAGACACAACAGCATCTCAAAAGCACTCTCGTTCCAGGATACAGAGAGGATATCATGTGATAAGGACGTGTTGACACGTACACCACGCTGCTCGAGGATTCTTCGGGAACATCACTACGGTACAGTCGGAAAAACAAACCTTGCAAAGTCGAGATAGGCTACAAGAGAGCCCTAAGCTTCTCGCATCCGCTCAGACCGAACTGCGCAGAGCCATGGTGATCGCCCGGTGGACTTCTATAAAGGAAAACCCGACTGCTTGGTCGCAGTACGACTATCCTGAATGAGCCCAGTAGAAGACTATGCCAGGCACTGTAACAGGCCCCCCTCCGTAGTTTTGTAGTCCAGAGCATCACTCTTCCCATTCAGATCGGAACAATGGTTCCTCGTCCCATCAGTTGAGATACAAGCCGAGCCCCACCAACGAAACCTGTAACAATAAATGACTGCCTGGCCGACAGCCCAGAGCATCTATAAGATGTATGCCGAAGAAACCAGGAGCCTTTCCCATCATTCTAACGGCCTGACTTTTTCTCCGTGGTTTGCCGTTTAACAGAAGTGTGGAATGGATGGTCGCTTGTGAAGCCGGTGCCTTCCCAACGGAGAATTTTGATGACTAAATTGCGATTATTCGATACTCTACAAACAAATATATATATATCATAATATTATATATATAATACTTGTTCAAGCAAGTCAATGTATTTCCAATTAAATACTATCTATATTGATCGAGTTGGGCCATGGGAGCTCTCATTTCCCTCAGAATATAGTATTTACCCTGTCATAACGATCTCTCTGCTTTCCTCCCGGTGATTTACCCGACGCCGACAAATTTCTTTGATCTACAATTTTGCCCAATGCCCATACGAGTGCAACGAACTGTAGCCGATACAAGGTGCGAAGTGCAGTGGCTTGTTTGATTCAATTAGTAATGTCCAATGTGACTTTGTTGTTACTGGGCACCAGCCCATTTGAATAATGTGACACCTAGCATTGAATACGTAGTTACACACACCGTCGATGATTACAGAGACCGTCTCTCCTTCAAAGCGAACGGGGTCGAGGGCTGGGGGGGGCAGGGACGCTGATTATAGGAGGAGAAGCAAGGACGAACGCACGAGGTGAGTAGGGACTTCTGTTGATGAGAATGTTGTCCTCTACTGGGCGAATCGGTGACAACTCTAAGGAGGCCATTAAAGGAGGCCACCTTGATTTCTAATGTGTCGATTATGATAATTGCGACATTCTTCTGTTTACACCCCTGGTTTAAACAATCAGTCCTGCCATGAAGTGAAGGGAGCACTACAAAGAATTCCGAAGAGGGATTCGCCGATGGCTATATGTCGCTTGTAATGAAACTGAAGTGAAGATCCACTATTGTTACCTGTCTACGCAGCTTAGGGTCCAACTAAGAAGACTGTAGAAATAAATAAAAAAGGTGACGTTGAGCTTACGGTGAAATATTAAATTATTCTCAGTGACCCGATAGCTATTTGTTAATGTTTATCCATCTGTTTTAGGAATCATCATTGTGCTAGGTTTCCTTACATTCTGTTGTTTTCTGTTGCGGGATGTATTGTTGTTTTTTGATTTATAATTCTTTTTCGTATTTGTAGAGCGCTCTTGATCAATTTTGATGGAAATAGCGCTAATAATGGTCAGTAAAATAATAATAATCAAATAATAATAATAATATAATAATAATATATATAATCATAATAATAATAATAATATTTAATATATTGAGGCCGCTTATTTAGTCGATACAATAATAAACTGGTGGCATATTCATCAATACCGCGAGGCGTGAACACGGATTATTTAGGCATGTCCCAAGTAAAGTTATCTTTATGATAGTGGCTGCTTCTAGTTCCATCCCGGACCTCTGGAAAAGTTTTCGAAGGTTCTCGGACCTTTGGGGAAATAATTTGTGCGTGTCAACAGAGATACATCGCAGCGGCCTAACTTAGGTGATAATCGGCTATTAGTTATCGAGAAATTTGATAGACACTGCTCATTGATGTATTCAAGCTGATGGCAGAATAAAAGTGGCTGATGCAATACTCATTAAACCTTTATGAACCGCCACAACTGACCTCTCTACAAGACTAAGTCTTGTAGTTAGTGTGTGGGACAATGTTCAAACTGACTAATGGGGAACATGTTTGTAAGACATCAAGGTCCAACCCTATCCCTGTCTGGCGGTAAACTCCAGCTAGACTTGAATTGTCATTGCCCGACATTGCACAACTTTAATCTTGAAGTCTTTGTTTGAAGGTAAAGATTGTAGTGATGTACGTGTAGCTGCTGGTATATTAACCAGTAACCTACACATTCTATATACAGTGAAAATTGACGTTGAAAGAAATCGTATGTAGTCCGTATATAATAATAATGAAATAACGAATAATCGAGATTATAAAGCGATTTGTAACTGCGCACAAGCACCCGTACAGTGGCTCAAGCGCGCACGGAGAAGATAGGAGGAGGTATCACTATATCGAGAGGAAATTGTTGACCATCGGGGGAAGATTACTTAGACGGTCACACACAGCCTACTCAGCTCTCAGCCGCTTTCTGTCGCTGTTTGTCGGGTATCGCTATATGTGACACTGTTTCCAATCGTATCGATATCGTCCAGGCGTGACTAACTTGAGGGGCTTAAACTGTTAAGGGAGTGTCTATTCTACTCGAGACAGCATTAAAATGCTATGATAATTTATCTAAATGTTCAAAGTTTTTCTATCTGGTCAACGGCGGACACAAATCGTCCGAACTATGCACGTATAATCTTTAGAAATTCCGCCTGTAAGTATTCTTAGCCCATACACATACTGGAGATTGTCCAATACAATGAGCATAGTCTTTAATGGGTAATGTTGACTCATTTTCAGAGGGATAAGTTTCGCTATTGGACGAGAATCCTGGATTTGTCAGCAGGAGATCCGACGTACAACTCCAGCCTGTTGCCACTCTCCCTTCTATTAAAAATGAGTAAACAGTATATCAACATCAGTCTACACCACAGGCTAACCTTAATTGCGAAAAGGATTCTGATTGGCTTATCCCCAATCACGTGGCCTCCGTTTTTTTTCATTTCTACAACCCCAAGCTATCCGTTATTGCCAAATACGGATTCCGATTGGCTCAATCCCAATCACGTACCGACTGTTATTTTTTGCATAACATGTCAGCTGTTCCGAGTAACACAACAATCGAACAATTGCTCGATTCGCTGCGTTTTTCATTAAACGAAGTAATTTTTGAACGCGAATGTAAGTCGCGGTGTGCCTTTGAAGTTTATGTTACAACTGCGCAGATTCCGGGTTTCAGTATAGCGCTCTTCAGCAGTTCTGAGGGCGCACCCTCGATCACGTGATACAAACGGGCGAACGACGCGTCGCTCGTTGCACTTTGGTGAACGCCATGTTCACACGCGCAGAACCCTGCGGTTGGCACGCGTGGTTTGTATTGGGTCTCCTGAAGAACGCACAGCACGCACTGCCAATCTTTTGTGTATGGTACGGCAATGCAACTTACTACTTCGTCGAAACTCACTCGCATAGTTATTCCAGCAGGTTATTTACTGTTTAGAGATACAAAGATATAGCTACGAGTATAGATATCTCCTAACTTTGGATAATTCTAGATTTGCGGGTTGTAGAAGAGGAATAAACTACAGCAGATCGACTTTTACTGGTTTCATAAACAGTCTCGATCTGAATTTAGCTTAAATTCACGAACTCGTCCGTATTTTACTACAAAAAATTCAGTCGCGACTGTTTATCCCATAAAAAGTCAACCAGTTGCAGTTTATTCTTAAATAACATCCAGTGGTTTTGCATAACAGTCACTCGCAGAGTACACAACAATCGAATATTTTGTCGATTGCTGCGTCTTAAGTAAACGCAGTACTTTTTAAACGGAATGTTAGGTTGCGAGAAGCTTTGGAAGTTTATATTTACACGCGAAGATCCGTCTCTCAGTATAGGCGCGCTTCAGAGAGCGTACTGCCTTAACGGAATACAAACGGGCGAAACGACGCGTTGCCCGTTGCATTGGTGAACGTAGCTCGCATCCAACTCTACCGACCCTATGCTGGCTGACGCCGGTGTGGTAAATGGACAGTACCGCAGTTTTCCATTGTCGTCAGACGCGCTAAACCTGAAATGTCCCGAAAGAGTACCACAGACCGTAGTGGGGATCAAACATTTTAACGCAACGATAATGTAATCCGCTTGTCAGTCCGTTCCAGGGGAAAATCTCCTGCGTCCAACTTTGTTTCCCGGTAAGTCAAGCCCCCGGCATGCTGTACAAAGCGCCATGACAGCAGTGAAGCCAGCCCGTTTAAATAGCCCAAAAATAAAGCCATTCAGCGCCGCCATTTTGACTGTATTGTTATTGTGCCATGTAAATTCATTAAAATTGGACGTTTTAGGAGCGTCTGTAACAGCAGGGCCAGACAGAGTACGAGTACGAGTGTCCCGTTGATATTTATGGTAAATTACCCTACGTGTAGCGGGCGCGGGTCCGGACTTTGTGAAAATTTTAGTGCAAATTTGGGGGGCTAATCCCAATGTGACCATATAAGCAGAAGACCCAGACAATTAAGAACTCAGATCAGGTCACTCGAATAGATCACTGGAAGCTTTAACAGTTGCAAATTAAATTATGTTTTAATATTTTTATAACAGTTTCATAGTACTTATCCAATTTGCATTCCATGAGCAGTATTTTTTTGTTGGGTTTGTGGTGGTTGACGGATTATTTGGGGGGAAGCCACTTTTCTGTGCAAATAAACTTGGCACACTGGTTTGCCTTAACCCCTATTTGGGCCCAGGTAACAGATACTGTATTTTTCTTATTTTTCATAGCTCGAATAGGGGCCCAGATTGGTGTATTTCATCAGTGGCCGGTAGCCAAGGGGGGGGGGGCCTGGGGGCCAAGCCGGGTTTGACTTTGACCGGTCAAACCGTTTTGACCACAAAGCGGTTTAAACCAGGTTTAAACGGGGCAAAACTAGGTTTAACCGTAAAACCCTATGTGCCAAGTTAGTAGTGGTACCTACGGTAACAGGCTTAAAGGTATAGTGCTACAGTAGGCCAGTTGAAGCTAACTACACCAAGGCATAGGTTAAAGTGCATTATAGAGTGGAATACTAAGCTCGCAAAAATTTTGGGAGACATAAATGGATGAAAAAGTTGTCCATACAGTTCATTTTCACACATAATAGGGTAAGGTAAATTGCTTGTTAAGTCATTGGGGGTGGCTAGGGGTAGGGGAGGGGCCTTAAAATGCACACAACAGGCCTATCTATCAGCAATCATTTAATTGGTTGCTTCCTTGTCTTTACAATAATTTGCAATACAAAACATGACCAGTGATATCAATCTGGAGAGTGGAGACCACATGGAGTGTTCACAATTTGGTGTTTGTTAAGTCACAATTTGTACTGTTTGTAGCAGCAAGTAACATATTAGTGTTTGGGATTTTTGGCCCTTTTATACTTAGGCATGCCATGAATGAAAGGTCTAGAATCTAAAGCTAAGAATATCCTTAATCCAGTGTATTTTGGTTATAATTTTATTCATTAATAGAAGTGAAAGATTTCTTGAAAGAATATTGACTGTGAAAAAAAAACATGCATCTAAAATAGATACGGCACATTATTTCTGTCTAAAAGTCTAGGCCTAACGGATGATTTTTTAACAGCATTCTAGTACTCAAGTCAAATTATTTACATGCAAAGTTTCAATGTTCAAAAACCACCACTTATCAACCTGCACTCCTACCACTTTGACTATATTACTGCTATATACTAGACCTTTTAATATACAAGACCGCGGTTCTCACAGGCCACAGCAGACTGCAATCTGGATAATAGACAAACTGTTTTGTTGAACAACTTCAACAAACTAAAAATCCTTGAGAACTTTTCTTCAGCATAAACTTTTCCAATCATCACTTTCTGTCAGTGCCTGATTGATAAACTCTCATGGTGTTGAAAGATGCAGCCAATTATATGTTCAGAGGAAAATGTCTATTGTTAAGCAGTAGGGTGGGCAGGTACGTGGAGGAGAGGGTTTTTTTTTTTAAAGGAAACTGCAGGCTGGGATCGGACAACAAAGGGTTCTATTGTGGAGAATGAAAAAAAAAAAAACTGTACCTGAAAGGTTCAAACCCTCATTCAATACGATGTTCCTATATGGAGTTATTGCCTCCAAAGTTTGGGCCATTAGTGCAGATAAATTGAGATGAATCCTAATTGCGCAATCACGCATGACGTCACACATTAACAACACAGGAAATCCATGTCATGATGTTATTTGATTTTGTTTCATTTTGTTGGATATGTCAACAGTTAGCGGGAAATTCCGGTTTGTCCTTCTCTCACCCAAAGTAACCCTCAACACCACCAACCCACTACAGCAATCCGCACCCATAGACTAATTGTTTCGAAGTGAAATTAATGTGTTGATTTCACAATAGAAAACAAATGTTTGCAGAGTTGTGCAAGGATGATATCATTTCTATGCATGGATGGGATGCATTTCGATCTTGCGCAATTACACATGCTTCAAATACAACAAACTTAACATGGCGATAACTCCTTAACGGAAAGTCTATTGAACTTCCGGTTTGGACTAGCGCATTCAGTTTTTATCCAGCTATTAAATAAGCCCATGGTGAATATCCCGCAGTAGGTGCCCTTTAAAGGATCAATGATAATGTATTCACAAAGTCACAGTTAACCAGGGAAAGCCATTCAGACTGCCTTTTTAAAAAAATCTTGTAGTGATCACTTTATGTTGATTGAAACCCCTAGGGAGCAGTGCGCTCACGGACCGCGGCAAGGCTGTTCAGCCGGTGCAATGGCGCTACCAACTGTTTCCTCAACAGGTCCCCATTTAGCCCCTAGATGGAGAGGAGCGGTGGAGATGAAGCACTTTGCTCAGACAGGGACCAGATAGCTTGTTTGGCTTTGTAGGGATCACACTAAAATCTGTAGATTACAATCTGGCGCCCTACCGACTGGGCTGATCCATCCTCCGGATATATTGGACTTGAGATACTTAAATTGACACACATTGAGGAGTTGTCTCGTTTTAAAACTCATCCACCAATCCACGAAGTATACTGAACACTGGCCAAAATGGTTTGGTGCCTTCTTAGTATGAAATCTAGATGGGTTGACAATAAAGCCATTTATTTGCACAAAAAAAAACAGTTTTGACCAGTTTGAGGTGGCCAAAACCTACGGTTTTAACCAGGTTTAACGGTTATAAAGGGAGGTTTGAACCACCCGGGGTAAGCCAGCCAAAACCTGGGGCCGAAGGCCCCCATGGAAAACTGGTCGGCGCCCCCCCCCCATTTTGCCCCCCCCCACCCTAATGGGAAAATGAGAAGACACTGTTTTTACCAGGGTTTTCTCTAATCAAAAAAACACAATTGACCCAAATTGTCATTAAGTGACTTAATTTTAACCAAACGTCAGTGAAAATTAGCAAAATTTCTCGCACGTCAAGCGGGATTCACTTTCTCGGTCTCAAACGACGACACTCACACAGTAGTATATACATTCACGTCACAATGCCTTTTCAAACCAAAAAACCTTGACAGGGTTCACTTCAAACAAAATGCCACAGGGCTTATAATCTTCTTGAATGCACGACTGCATTCTAGACTTATTAGACATATAGGGCATTCACTCTTATCTGCTCATCTTGTTCTTCCTGGAGGGGGGGCAGCAGGGAAAAAATAGTCTCGAGTAAAGAAAATCACATATTCATCGGAAATGCATCCCTCTGCCTGGGACGGCACAATCAAGGAAAATGGAGGCAAACACAGCCCTTTTTGCCAAACAATACTACGAACGGGAGTCATGACAAAGGTCAGGGATGCTCAGCCAACAGAGCGCACCCTTTAGCTGGCAGAATCACAGACAGTGCATATTTTTTTTAGCAGAGGTATAGCAATAGGGCATAAAAATATTGCTCCCATGGCGGCATTTTCAAGCCTATTTTGATGGAATCATGAAGGCTGTGAATACGACCCTGATTCAATGCGAGAGCCGATGCCGATCAATTGGACTTGGAGAAACAATTACTGAATGAAGCTTTCAGGACCCACAGGTTTCATTCGCTATTCACCACGCAAAACAAACTGATAACCCTCACGCTACAGAACGTGTGCGAAAACGTCACGTTTTCAGGCCCTAATAAACTGTCCTACCCACGGCGAGTGGGACTGATCTCGTCAACAACTCGTTTTCAGCAATATTGATTTGACTGCACTAGCCACACATCGAATTTCCATTGGAATACGTATTCCACAAAATCTGACAAATTCCTTGATGAGCAAGTGTCTTATATTGATTTGACAAAAAAGATTCAAGAACTCAGCAAATAGCCTCGTGGTCTACGGCGTCATCTTTTAATCGTTGATTCGGGTCAAATACTGGTCGTACGAAAACTTTTCTAGTTTTGCCCCAGACTCCCAATCTTCTTTTCTCAGTTTGTCGAGATCTCTGCAACTCCGATCATACTTTTGCCAAAAATTATCGAGTTTTAATTCATATACGAGCAATTGAAATTGACAAATTGGTCCCAAGAAAAGAGGTTTCCGTTTCATGGCTGTGGTATCAATTTAATACAGTGGGTGGGCGCAGGGGGATTCAGCCCCCACAACCCCATCGGGGACGGTAATATCTCCCCCACCCCACCCCCACTGGGAAGACACTAAAATACGGTGGGCGTCAATCCAGGGGGACGGTGGACGCGCCACCCCACATTCGAAGAGGGGGGACGGACATGTCCCCCCCCCACGTTTGGCGTATAGGGAATTAGGTAGCAAGCCCCTAATTTTTGTGATACTCCATTAGGCGGGGAATTGAAACTTTAAGGCAATAGCAAGATGATGTCTAAGGTCCGAAAAACGCTCAAAGGTTTCATTTGAAAGCCCGAGTGATTGCGAAAAATTCTCGCGCGCTTGTGCCGCATTTGCTTTGACTTTGTCTAATATTTTCGAAATTTTGACGGAAAAGTTTGCCCTAAAGGTTAGTTACGTTTTGTAAACTCCTGAAATAAATCCTGACATACATCTTCGAATTTAGAAATAGGCAAAGGCCACCGCAGATCAACTATTGTACAAAGGCCCGGGATCACGGTCACAACATTCTACGTGGTGAAATTGCAAAGGAGGTCTCAAAATTAGCCGGCCCCATGACTCATACTCACACGACTTAAATTGATTTCCTTTGATGAGATGCTGAGCCCAGGAGAAGTCCACTCCCAATTCACTCACCTTGACCGATTAGAATTGCTATGGGTAGCCTGTGGTGACCAATGGGCAAAAAATCTTTGGAGATTTTTCTTTGCGCGCTCGCGCGCGGTAGGTTTTTCTACGATTGAAATGCTAAGTATGGAGCGTCGGGGAAAATTCTGCGCCACCACGGCCTTCGCGCGCAATGATATGACTGTTTTCGTTTTTCGTCTTCATTATTATACACACACCTATTAGAGCGCCCGCGCCGCTCGTGATTGGCTGGCGGTATTGTATAGCAATCAATTGTGTTGATTGTTATGATTTTAGTGATTAGGAAAGGGATTAGATCCACGTACAACCAACGCGGAAGGAAATCAGGCTTATATAAAAATACTGCGAATGACCCTCAAGCATTTTTTTTTTACAATAGGTTTAGGCACATTTATTATCTACATTGGCTACAAATACACCAATAGTTCCGGATTGTCACGCTGAAGGGGGACAATAAGAGGAGGATCTCCCCCGCCTCCTTCATACACTTTAATTCGGACAAAAGAAGTTTACCATGGCCCCAAATCTGAGAAAGAAGAATGAATATAAAAAAAAAAAAAAAAAACTGAACGAGAGAGAATATCAGACCGAGGGTGGATCAAAATTTTGACCCGACAGATGAGCAAATCAGGTGAAGATGATGAAGAGTAATTTTGATATCAAATGTAACAAAGTCAGCACATTTTGGCCCAGAAAACATAACAGATTCCAGGAAGCACAAATCGCCTCCAAAGGACAGTGAAGATGCAAAACTTAGTTTTAAGGAGGCTCGTCAAGGGGGGGGGGGGGCGGGGGGGCGAGGGCCACAGACTGTCGCACACATTTTTTTAGATGAGAAAATATAGGGGCAGAAATGACAAAAAATCGTGAAAAATTACTTTGGGGGCGGCAGCAAGGAGCCAAAAGAAAAAAAAAACCAAAAAAAAAACAAGGCCGAATATTCGTAAAAAAATAGAATGTCCCGTAGCCTATTTGGCGGTCCCCGGCGTTCGTAAGAATACACCAATAAAAGGAGACCTACCTTACTGCTCATGAGCTCAGTACAATACAAAAGTAGCGAGTAGCAATCTAAGGAGTGAAAATGTAAAATTATTTTGAAACGAAGTGACTGCGTAGGAGTGGATGAATAATGCGCCAGATTGCATCTGTGGCCACCTGAAATGCAAAACATTCCTAAAGTGGGGGAAGGAGGCTCGGCGCGGTCTCTGACAAATGAGATTTGATTGCTAATCTTACTGCTCGTTTTGATTTCGGCAGAGAAAAGGCACAAGATTCATAGATTATAAGGACATGTGGACAAGGCATTTATATCTGAATTAAAGTGAGGGTTTTGGAGTGTAATTGCATGAATTGCATCCAAAAAAACAAAAGGTCACTGGAAAAATGCAAAAATTTGCGAAAGGGCGGAGACACCCCCCGATTAGACCCCCCCCAGATCGTATCAAACTTCCGCCACCCACTCAAAATTACGTTCCTACGGAATAAGCCTCTGGGTTTACTCCCCCCCCCCTCCCCCCAACCCCCCCCCCCCCCCCCGTCCCCCCTCCCCCCTCAGACAACTCATCCTTCTGATCCTTCATCAAATCGCCTTCCATATCAAACGGAGAGCGTCCTAAAGTGGAAGTGACATTTAGTGACATACAAGCTTTGGCCCCATTTGAAGTCATTTATGTGACGGAGTGGACGCCATGCGTGTATGGAAAACTATAAATCGTTGGCATGATGTGCTTGACCCCAAAGAGCTTCTTTTCTAGTTGTGGCTTTACACAGACTTTACATTTTAGCCCTAATGTACACCGCATATACTCGCTATCTGTAAACCTTCAACACAACCTTGCAGTATAGCCATCTTAATTCAAGAAGGGTAAATATTTTCATGACGGTCAAAGTTCATGCTCAATATAGTCAGACAGGTACAAGTCAGGGTGGCATAGAAAACCCATGTTAGGGTACCCATAATCACAGGCATCCGAGTCAGTGCATAATCAAGGAGATCGACTCGAGTAGTGCAAGTGGACCTACAGCGGGCGAAGAATGGAGAAATGCGATTTAGTGAAACTAAATTTTTTCACCCAAAATTATTTACTGAGACCCACATTTTTCATTGAATGCCCAAAAGTGTGAAAAACCAAAATGGGGGTACTGAGAAAAATGTTATTTACAAAGTAATAATTTGAGGATTTTTAAGTTGTGAATTCTTTCTAGTTTACAAACGCCAAACAGCAAGTTTTAAACCCTTCCCAACATCTCACCATATATACCCCTCAGTTATATTGTATTTCATAAGGAGAAAGGCTTCAGCGAAAGGCAAAGAGGGCAATGGGAGAAAAAGGTTGGGAACCACTGATTAATTTTTGTCTAACCAAACAATAATCCGCGTGGAATTCGTTTTAAGTCCACTGATTGCGGACCCCAGTTGGAGATCTGACCCGACTATGCCGAATGGAAGGATTACCCCTGTTCCATACCGGGGCGACGTCTCGAATTTTGAATCGAATATCCAAAAGTGCATTAAGTTCAAGGTTTCACGCGGAATGGCGTTTTCTCCAGAGTTGTAGGCTAAATAGTGCGATTGTTTGTAATGTTTGTAATGATCAGAATAATTTCGTTCACCCGATTAATTTCAGTAGCCTTGGGGCCTATACCCCCCCCATCCCCATTCTTCTGAGTGAAAAATTCGGGTGAAAGTTCGTGGGATGGAAAATAGGGGAAGGAAAGAGCAAAGTGGAAATTGCCTGAATTTTCGCAGTATTTCTAACAATGCCAGGAAAACACGCATTTTTTTCGCGCGCTTCGCGCGGAGGTAGTGTCACCAAGACCCGACTTGTAAAATTGGGTTTACAAATTTGATTCTCCAAATTTTGGTGGTCCCGTCGCCTATTGCTTTTCCCTTGATTCACAGACACCGTGCGGTGACCCCCTGGATCCAACAGCAACACCAAGCCAGAGTAGAAAAAGGTATAAAAAAAAAATAAAAAAAAACATTTGTGATGATATCTCGGTAAGGTAAATCATCTAGTATGCACAATGACGCCTCTTTTTGTCTGTTACTCAAATCACACATTGAGATGGGGGCTATTGAGCTTGGGCAAGTGCGGTTCGTCGAAATAGAGGAGTATAAAAATCTGAAATTTTCTTATTGCACTACGCGCCAACCAATGGTGGCGCTCCGCTTGATGGTCATTGGAATTCGAATGGCTACCCCCCCCCCCCCCCCACTTTTCGAAAACGCTCCGACGCCCCTGATTCACTTCAATAATGTGCCCACTTAAAAACTTTTTGTCACCAGAACTGATAATTGCCTCTAATTGGGGATTATCCAACAACCAGATGGAAGCGAGAGAGGCCGCTTTCCGGTGATCTGGCAGTCCGAAATTCAAAAAAAATTCTTGTACGCTACCGCGCGCAAACCTCTGGTGGCGCTCCGATTAGATAGTCTACAAAACAAACTATCAGCCCCGCCCCCAAAAAAAAAATATATATTGCCTCTAGACCCGCGCCTGCATAGCTCCAATGAATTCAGGCGGCAACTTTTGGAGAATTGGGGTAAGTTTCAATTGTAATAATATGACAAGCCCACACATTCCAATGCCGGAGCCTACAAAATAACATGGCGTGCCCCTGGCATCAGCTCGTGAAATAGGTAAGGAAAGACCGGGAAGTGTTGGCAGTAGGATTTTTGGTCTTATTCCTAAAAAATTCCCGGGTACGCTACTGCGTTAACCGAGGCATGGCTCTCCACTGATAGTAACGGACTTATAAAATATTCAGACACCCACGTCTTCAGCGACGCCCACTGAAAAATTCCTAGCTACGCCAATGGATTCAACTTTTTCGTGTACAGAGAGCACATTTTCCGTTCACAAAAAATAGAAGAGGTCGTAGATCGTGGCAACTCTTCAACATTTCCTTTCCCTTAAATTGCACATTAAATGTTTGCAATCAGGCACGGATCTGTTCAGTACCTCCTAGCTGGGCTCCATCCAGCATGTTGCTCAGTGATGGGTTGGCCTGTGGATCTCATCGAAGAACACGCAGATGAACCAGCAAGAATGAAGAGGACTCTTTCATCGGACTGAGGAGTGGGAACACAGCTATTCACAATGCGAAGTCGATATGCCAGTAGTTCTAGCATGGCTCTATCCGCTGTTGCTCAGTGATGGGGTCAACTGTGGATCTCATCGAAGATCCCGGCAGATGAACCAGCAAGAATGACGATAGACTATTTCATGGATGCGGAGAACCACCACAGCATCATCGAGAGAGTCGATCTGCTAAGGAATCCAGCATGGGGCTCCTACAGCCTGGAGTACAGTGATGGGTCGGTCTGTGGAATCTCATCGAAGAACCCCGACAGATGGACCAACAAGAAATAGAAAGAGATTCTGTTCATCGGTGAAAGTTGAAATGGAGGAACGGATGCGTTATAGGCCGTAAACGGGACAGTCTGGTGCGGTAGTGTGCGGACAAAGTTAAGTGAGATGTTCTATCCCCACTACCTGATCGGACAAAGATGATGCACAACATGCATCTTTTCAACCGCATCCCGCGACCGCACATATTCCGGTTCGACTACCCCTACCCTCACCCAAAACAACTTCAAAACCGCTGTAACGACTAATACCACCCACCCTCTTCCCCCTGCTTTAAATTGACCACCCGCGCCCCACACTGTAAACAAGGATTACACACGATATGAATTATACAGTTGTTGGAGCCTCTTTATGTACGTTCACATCGTCGCACGTTCTATACTCATACACGTCATATCAAAGTGGGGGCGCTATAACGTACCCCAGCCACCAACTCGGCCCAGGGACCAAATAGCAGTATGAAGGAGGACTATATACCTTACTAGGACAAAATTGCCCAGTGGTGTGCACCTTCAACACATTTCACCTGAATTTTCAGGCCTTCCTCGGTGGGTCCCACCCTTCACAGATACCGCTCCATCGTTTCATGAAACTGCATTGCTGCATATTTCCTACACTTTTCAAATCCCATTTTCTCTTCACTGGCACGGATCTGACGCGGAACCGAGTGGAATTCTCTGGAGAAACGCTTTTTCTATGAGAACAACACTTTCACGTTGTGCCCGTTCGGAGAGTACAAAGGTCAATTTTATCACAATTCAGGCCCTATGCCCCATAGTCTAGATCATGTAAACAAGATTTTTTTTTGCTTTGATATCCCCAAAACAATAAGGATCATGTTCTCATTATGGAACACCATGCCAAGTACAGTTCAATCCATCCAGTGGGGTCCATCTACACGCTGAAATTGACAAAGGTATGAACTGTTTTCACAAATATTCTTTTTTCACACAAATGACCCGTCTACACCAATGAACCCAGGCCTATATCATTAAAAAATATAGGGTTCTTGTGTCTTCCCGATAAGAAAGCTCCACCCCAAATTTCATCAGACCAACCAATTATGGGCTTTCGTGTCCACAAGACTGTTGACTTAGATGACCACCAAGGCAAGATGATCATGTACTCATCATGGGGGAAGCAAGTATAACACTGCTTAATAAATTCAACGGTCAACAGCCGCAGATCCCAGGGGGGGGGGGTCCGGCTTCATCCCCCTCCCCCCCTTTTCATTAGATATGTAATTTTTTTAACTGTCATTATTCCCTCCCCCACCCCCTTTTTGTGAATTAAGTCAGTGAATATTGGCGACTTGATATACCTTATACTTTTTACCTGATTAGATTATTCATTCCAGGAATCTTTGCAATACGACGGCCATGTAGAACTGTGCTGATATCAACTCCATAGACGTCTTGTTTCCATGATGCACAGAATTATATAATCTTCTTGATCATTTTATCGAATCATGTCGACCGAAATCACATTTAAATGTTCCCAAATGATTTCAGATTGCACTATAGGCATCTCTAGAACCTACAGCTTCCAGGGCCCTAACCCGGGCCCTGGACCCACGCCGAGAGACTTCGCACTACGCGCTCATGAGTGCGCTGCGCGCACATATGGATTGGTCCGTCTTTATCGATTCTCGTTCAGGCCTAATTGACCCGGACCCATGCCGATGGGACTTCTGCACTGCACGCCTCGCATCTTAGGTCTCGTTCTGTGTGGTATGGTAATGCAGAAGTAGCTCACACTACTCATAAAGGGCGATCTGACATGACTAGGCCTTTAATATTCCCCAAGTCTGTTTATGGGGCCCGAGGGCCACACCTCAAAAGGCCAGGCCGGAAATATTATCACAACAGCATAAAACTTAAATTACCATTGTTTGGATCACATGAATAATTTTGTTAACTTGTCTTCCTCCATGGTTGGCGCTAGTCATTATGACGCGTCCATCATGACTAGTCAATTGTATCGAATGGAGTTACGCTGTAGCTTCTGACTGGAGCCCCATCCATCCAAATTCGGCGGAGGCTCCAGTGACAAAAATAAAGCGTCTGTAATTATACAAGAGGAATCCACGATATCATATCTCACCCGGTCAAGGGTCAAGTTCATATATCAGTATTTGCTTTACCTTCAAGAACCCACAGCAACAATACTCACCCACAAGAGCAAATCTAGCTTACCTGCATCTCTTCCAAGCAAATGATCAGTCTTTTGAGGCTGAGATTCCCAAGAAGTGGTGTCAACCACAAGCAATGGGGCTTCCCAGCCCCAATCCCATTCACTGTCAGTGGCAGGATCAGTAGATGCCCAAGGGACAAGATCAACAAAAGACTCTGGCATGACAATTAAGCAGAGAATAGAGTGCCCTCCCCGGTTCTCAGAGGCTTGGGACTCTCAGCACTCACTACATTGGAATTGCCTGTGTCCTATTTGCCGTTATACATTGGTAGTGGACAAACCTGAAACAATATAGAAAGGACATTCAGTATGGACATCATGCAATTACAATGAGTGCTGGGCCAGGTTACAAATCTTCACCACTTTAAAAACAAATGTGAGGGTATTAGAATAGGACAATTAGTTAATGCACAACCCCACCGTGCTTGTGATAACAAAAAGTAATGTCAGTGGAAAACAGAAATTAATCAATGAAAAGAAATGCAGTAGGGTATAATATATATGCTCTGGTTATCAATTGAGCACTCACTATCACGAGTCTTGATTTGTTGTGCAATATCCAGTCTTGATCCGCATTTAATGAGGAATCAGATATTCACTATATATAGTATACCACTAGGGGCGCGACCGTATAAAACCCAAAATGTCATAGCAAACAGCGGCAGTACCACAAACACATTTCGTCTCCAAATGTGAGTTTGTCTAATGTGAATTACTGCAATTTTTATTCCAATTACCTTCAAAATTTTATTCCCATGCATGATTTGAACATAATTATCTTTCTTATCTGCTTGTTGTAATACCACAGCATACCAGGCTTCCTGACCATCATTATCATTGTTTTTAGGGCCTACGGATCTGGACCTTTCAGCTTAGATGAATATTTGTTGCAACTACACTCACCATACAAATTGTACGTTATGCTACAGCCACTTTTGCCAGTGCAGACGATCTCACTTTCCCACTTACCAATGAACGTCGTCCCGCATTTTTCCTCTATCAAGATCTTCAGATTCGGCCTTACAACCTGCGAGGGCCATCTCATAGGCATGCTGCACAGTATAAGTGATGCTCGAGTATTGACTATATGAGTTGCATTCTGTCAAATAACTGAAACAATAAAGTGTCAATATTTGGTGAATAGTGCATTTTGTTAATTCGCCACGTATGATTACTGTTAGACGGGGTAACAGACACTCACCCGGAAAACTGTATTCACCTTGACTCTCCACTATGACACTGTGTGAAACAAAGAAGCAACGACGGTACAAGAGGGCCCTTAAAAAGAAACGATTTTACAATAAAGAGACAAACTGAATGTGTTTTACTACGTTATACGATAGCTGCCACCCGCATCTCTGTGTTGTAGTGACTGTTTCCAAGATGGCGGTTTCAAATTGCTTCAATGTATTGCCATGCGTTGCCTCCCAGTTAATATAATAGTCCTGGGTAGAGTAGCGATACCGTAGTGTCAGATACTTTACGCACTCGAGGTGATCGCGAGTCAGTCGCGGGAGTGGGGGGGGGGGGGGCATTTTCAAATTGTACAATAGATTGACGCGCGTTGCCTCTCAGTTAATATAATAGATCCATGGGTTGAACGCCATATGTTCACACACGCAGAACCATCCGGTTCGGCATGTGTGTGTGTTTGTATTGCGTCTCCTGGAAATACGCACCGCACGCACTGCTAAGCTTTTGTGTATGGACGCAGTGCAATTTATTTCGACCGAACAACGCAATCGTTGCCCCAGCGCTTGTTTTACTGTTCCGAGGTACAAAGGTATAGATCGAGAGATATAGATATCTTAATCGTTTGGGTAATTTTAATTTGCGGGTTGTAGACGAATAGGAATAAACTACAGCAGGTCGACTCATTTTCAAAGGGAAAAAGTTTCGCTTTGACGATGGCGCTATGCGAGATCCAGGATTGCACCCGGCGAATGTATGTGTGGCTTTGCATATTGGCCCCGCCCGTAACTGCGCTTTAGGTTGTACGTACGTAAAAAAAAAAAAAACACGGTAGGGCAAAAGAGAAGAACAATGTCATTGAATGTTTGACCGCTAGAAGGTCAAGGGGAAAGGTCATTAAAGGGCTCAATAGGCCATTTTGTGCAAATTTCAACAGGATCTCCTACAACGTGCATGCGTTGGACTTCCTGGAAAATTATTATGGTTCTTGGGGTGGTGACTTCTTCAGCGTGCACACAAAAAATAATTTGGGCACAATATGTATGAGAGGTAAAACGTTTATGGGGGCCCTCACAGGCTTCATTTAAAAACATACCCATCTTAGTCTCTTCCCAATTTGTGGTTTGAGCTACAGCACCATTGGTGCTCTCGTTATTCCCTGACGGAAAGTCAGAGAATCTATGCAGTCCTAGCAGGGTCAATTGGTTTAAAAATTGGGAAATTGTGAAAAAACCAATATTTTAGCAAATTTTAGCTTGTGGATACAATAACTAGACACCATATTTGGTATGTGAGTTTCCCATGATGAGTACATGATTCCTATTATCTTGGGGTCAAGTCAAAGGTATTCTGAGGTCAGCATAGGTCACCTTCTGCGAAACTCATGGACACGTGCTGGAGTTTCCCATTCGGTCATGTGTCTGGTCATAAGTTATTAGAAATGAGTCAAGGACACTAAGACTTTTGGCTTTCTGCTTCTCGTTACTTTGTGACCAGAATACGTTATGAAGAATCTGAAGTCTCTTTCCTTAGTGATGACAACATTGATCACATTCGTATCCAAAAATCCATTGGACAGAATGGAAAAGTTGCACATAGATGGCTGCCTGTAGACAGTTTGAGGATTTCAACAATCGGCTTCTTTAAGTGTCAATCATGGAATTAATTTCTAAAGCAATGTTATATGTAACCTTTTACATATACGAGCAATAACCCCAGTGTTGTTTTACAATACATGAATCATACAAGCAATATTTTGTTCGAACCACTGTGTCGCATCTCTCCCTTTTCCAGCAATAGTTTTCAATATAATGCTCTGTTGTTGCATTTCGTAATTCTTCGGACAATACCATGCTCACTAGTGTTTAACAAATCAGTTTTGAAGTGAATTCCATTGCATTGTTCCAAATTTAGTTCCCTGTCCAGTGTGATGGTTTGACATAGCTTTTCTTCATGGGGCAATGAACCACTTTTAAAGGATGCAAGTGGAAAGAAGTCAAACATTCATACATGTTCTTCTAATGTTTCAAAGAAGTGGAGCCATCAAACATTGCATAGTTTGTTTCATCGACATCTCATAGTAGTATGTTGTCGTTTTTAGTCAAATAGCTATGTTGGTTGAGCTATTGGAATCTGCAGGTCACTCTATCTTACTATCCAGGTGTTTTGTCAATAATTGCCTTTTTAGCTCCCCGGAATACTCATTTATGGATGTCGACCAAACTTGGACACAAGTTCATTGAGCCATGGGACATACTTGACTCTGTGGAGTCAAGGTCATTCAAGAGGCAGTTTAGGCCACTGTGTGTGAAATTTCGGAATGTTCCTTCTAAAAAGGTATATATATTTTCTTTGAAAACTGCGTCATAGTGTTCCTTTGGAGGTGTTCGTTTCAGCTTGTTTGCAGATTCTGGAACCCATTCTCAAGAAGACACCGTTTGTGTTCAGGTTGACAAACTTCGCAAGACGGGAACTTGACATTCTATGGACCCTCAGCATATATTTTAAAGTTCATAACGATTTTGTGAACGCCACACATGATTAGTGGTGCGTGTGAGTAACACTGTTCTATCTTCCCGCAAAAGCCGAAAAAATGTAATTGGTTGTCTGGCATGACATCAAGTATGCTGTTCTTCATGTGCGAACTGGTTATTCTTCGTAATAAGTCTGCCAGTTCACGCAGTCTGTATTTCTAGTTACATACATGTGTTCGTCTTTTAGAAAGGAAACCTTGGTCAGTAATTGTTCTTTCACTGTTTTGCATATAGTTCATATGGATATTTTCCATCCACGTTGTTCATTGGTGAATTCTGAATTATATTTCACCGAGTGCCTAATATTAGTATTTACTGTGTTTCATTTCAGAGACAATCCTCATTCACGTTCGTACCAAATGTTGAAACAAATTCCAAACATTTTTTGCAACAGAAATAGAAGTATTAATAGATGTATTGATCCTCATGTAATGTTCGATGTATTATTTGTTTTGTTGTGGTTGAAGAACCTTAGACCAACCCGTAGTGATACGGGTAGGGAGGAAGGGTAGGAGATTCTGATAGAAGGAAATCAACACTACCACCCCTGCATTTCACGGGTTGATACACGTAAAGGAAGGAGACCACACCTCTACCAGTGGCAGATGGCCAACCAAAAACTGCTTTTGATATAGTAGCGTGTTAGTGTTCGAAAACAGCGTTTTTTATGCAGAAGTCTAACATTGTCATTAATAAGCCAGTCACGGTTGCAGTGCAATGATATGATAATGATATGGGGAACAAAGGTCACCGGAGTACGCTGGCCGTGTAACCACCACAACCCATGCACAAACGAGCGCAGAACACAAATCTGATTGTCCTCATGCGAGAACTACACATCCTTCTGCACGGAAGATTTTTCCCTATTACACGTCGACATAACGTATAAAACATGAAAAGATTTTCGAAGACCTGAAAATTTTACTACGGAAGCGAAGTCCACTATTGGTTGGCGCAAAGCGACAATTTTTTCCGACGTCACCTGGAACAAAAGTCGTCGGGGCGTAGCTAGGATCGTCTGCTGGGGGTGGGGGGGGGGGTGGTGACAGGTCCGAAACTACGGCTGGATATTTTTTCGGACTGACTATCTAAGCGGAGCGCCATTACAGGTGGCGCAGAGCGCGCAAGAAAATGTTGGTTCTCGGTATTCACAGTTCACTGACTAATGGCACTTTATGGGCATATGACTGAGCAAGTCACTCTGACCCAAGATCGAAGTGATACACTTCTTAGAGGAGACTTGGACTGGTCTGGGGTATGGAAACAGCACTTCGGAATATTGCGCTTCATGTATGTCAAAAATTGATTCTAAGGGCGAAGATCAAAACGAGCGTCACTATAGATAAATTTAGGTATTGGGCACCCGCAAACGGTTCGAATAAAAAGGTATGCGCATATGTAATCTGGGACCACCATTTTGAGAGGATCTACGTGCGTGTGGGGGGGGGGGGGGTATGAACTTGAAATGCTCATGGTCCTCTATGGGCCATACAAAGAGACGTACTGTTACTAGATATCACAAGTCAAAGCCTTCATCAAGGGTGGCATAGGGGCCCTGCGGCGGTTGCAGGTAGACCCTTTGGAAGCCCGGGGGGGAGTCAGCGTTGTATCAAATGTTTCGTTTTATGACACAGTTGTTCTCGGCGAAGGTGCCATGGTCGAGCTCACCATTCGGATTGGGTGGCATAGGGGCCCTGGCGGCGGGTGCAGGATAGACCCTCTGGGGGGGGAAGCCGGGGGAGTCAGCGTTGTCATCAGTTTCGTTTATGACCCACAGTTTGTGTTCTCGGCGAAGTGCCATGGTCGAGCTCACCACATTCGGCTTGGCTCTGACAGCCTTCCTCTTCCTTCGCCTTCTTAACAGGAAATATCGCTGCTGGCAGCAGCAGCCGCACTTTGCATCCCCATATCAACTCATTACGTTAACACTAGCAGTGAAAGACAGTGACTATCAATATGTGAAAAAGAATGTCAGCACGCGTAGAACCTGAGTATTGTGACTGAAGTCGGCGGATAGATCGCGTAGTGAGCAGCACCCATCGGGACAAACTGATTCGCGCCGAAAATCGCATATTTTGGCCCGATGCATCGCATCCGCATGGGGACGAAAAAGTCGTCGGATAGATATCGGCAGGTTGAGCAAACCGGCTCAAGTAGTTTAGTTTTTGAACCGGGGGAAAAAAGTCATCGTCCTATCGGGGAAAAGATTCATTAGAAAACTAGATGCATGAGGTCGTAACGCCTAAACGGGGTTGGAATGTATGCCACGTGTCACCCCACCACAGCCACATGAAATATTTTGCAGTTTACCATACCTTGCAAAATATCCCCAGGACATCGCGGTTGAGACAAAATAATGGGAAGAAGTACTTCCGAATCAACCCCACGTTGATTAATACCCGAATCACGTGTTAACACTCATTACACGACAAATCGAAATATCCTTGCTTCATATGATAATTCAACAAGGGACGAACTTTTACGGAACCGAATAATATACGTATAATATAGTACCTTTCCACAAAAGTGCTCAGTGCCACTGCCAGGATATTCACCCTGATCATTGAACGGCACGCACTCCGACCATCCAGGGGTATGAGTCGATGCCATTACGGGCAGCTTGTACTCACAGGCCCCAATTGTCGCATTGGTAGGCTGCGGCAATTGAGACATAGGGTCTTGTTCGGGAAACACCGGCGGCTTGCTGACTGAGCTAACATAGGAATGATGTTTTCGTGATAGATGTGTAGAAATTGACCAGTGAATTGATTGAACCCTTTGTACATCTTTACGGAATTTTACAGAGCTAGCAAAACCCGGAATGAAAGCCATAAACATATTAGATATAGTCAACAAAAAGGTAAGAAATTCCCTTACACCGGTGAGCCTGTGGCATTGTTACCTGAATGAGGGGCGGAGGGAAATAACATCGCGCCTTGAGTCTACAAGAGAAGTGGCCATGGGACGCATTCTATGGCAGCGCGCACAGACAAGCGGCTTGGCGTGTAATAGTCCACAAGGGACCTGCGTGATGCCAACAGAATCGTAGTACATTCTTGCCCGCTATCGAAGCTTGCAACATCATAATGCATTCCCCGACAGTTACTGCATACATGTATTGTCGAGTTGTTGATGTCCATTCCCCATCACTAGATCATTCCTACCTTTTCCAGCGTGCTTGTTATTTGTGGGATAAATAAACAGACGGCGGCATCGTTATCAGCTTAGTTGACAGTTTCTCGTTGTCCACACTCCTAAAAATGGTGTGTAAAAACTAATAGCACACCTACCCCGGCGCTCTGTGTTAGAAACTCAAACATAATGGTATATGATTGCATATTGTATTTTTTAACACAACCTTTACACAACATATGTGTAGTTACACGATACTGGGAAAAGAAAGGACAGTGTTGTGTAAATTCGCACAAACATTTTTAGGAGGACAAACTCTTCATATATTTGCAATAAACCGTACCGATTTCAATCATTAAGCCGGATCTGCTTTTCTCTTTTTTTCTACTTCGTTAGACTACCAAGCATACAAAGCGACCAAGCCCCTCCTCTTTTAAAACAAAGAAAAGGAAATTCTAATGCAGCGAAGAGAAACCCACATGCAGGTGGTGCAGAGGTTTTGATATTAGCAGATAAATCTTTAAAAAAAAAATCTCAAGATAAAGTTACAACAATTGCAATGTGAACACGATAGGTAATTGGGTTTGCATTCAAGCGTTAGATACAGCTTGGAAAACATTGATGATATTGTAAATATGTATAGTGGAAAATGGGGTATGAGAATATACTTGAAATAAAGAAGTAATCATAGACTTAGTAAGAGAACTGCATCTCTCAAACAATGTCGCATTCGGTTCGTTTATTGCTGTCAGGCTCACTGTATACTCGGAACGGTCGCTTCGGCAATGACTGATGGGTAGTTCCTTTAATTATTCTTCCTGTGTGCCGCTTGGAGTTGACATGTCGAATCGCTTCCATTTTAATCTCAAGTTCCGAGTAGAGTAGAATAACCAATTACCATGTAAGCAGTATGACCTAAAAACATTGCGCCGCATTGTTTCATTTGTAGTTGAAATTTCAAAATCATTCCATTACGAGTAGAGTAGAATAACCGTTTGCCGAATAAACAGTATGACGTAAAAACGTTGGGCTTCATTGTACCATAGTAGTACGGCAGGCTCATTCGTAACTTTTTCAGTACCCGGTTATTGTGGAATGGCCCGCATAGGTGTTAATTCCTTCAACAATAATGAGTGTGTATAGCAAACACACCACTCCATACAGTACGATCGATATTCAGTAAAACTTTGGGCTGTCTGCCCACCTATCAAATACTACATTAAGTTTGGCTAATCCGTGATATTGTTCGTTTTGTTAATGTTTCGTTGTTGTTTTTCGTGTTTTTCTTGTGTTGTTTGTTTTTTTAGCTTTTTTGAATGGTGGGTGTTAAAACACCAATGCTTTTGAAACGCTGGACTTCAAAAAGTTCATATCGACACAGTTCGGGTGCATTTTGATTGCAATCCAATATTGATGCGCTATTGCAACAATTGCATAAGCTAGTGAGCCAGCATAGGCTTACTAGAGTGGTGAAGTAACTTCAGCGTAGTCCTAACTAATATGTTACTTACAAAATACCACGCACGATAAGCTGTAATTATAACGCTGACGCGTCATAACAAATTGAAACTTTTGTTTCAAGAGAATATATTATCATGCTTCAGAATGGTGTGTCTGTTATCTTAGTAAAAAGGAAACAGTAGGAAAGTAAAAATTCAACGTTAACTAGTGAAGAGAAATGGGGTAAGTGATAAATGAAGATCATGAAGGTATCGACATTCAATTAACTATTGTAGAGACATTGATCAATTACAAATATCAAAATATAAAACAAATGATTGTTGGAATAGTCGCAGGTCTAATCAATAGTTGGTCCTAAATTACAAATGCACGTTTATCTTAAAACAATCACGATTCTTCGTATAATTAAAAATTCCGTTCTCGAATTCATCCCAATAAACGGTAAACGTGATAGAACAAGATGAAATATTATACCTAGGTGCCCTACTATGCTATCCGCATTACTTAGGAAAAACGCGTAAAATTTAAATGTGACGCACCTCTGGAAAATACACTCATCTTCGTAATTTTAATACATGAATATTTTAGCTATCAGTCACAATATTCATCACCATTATTCGAATAATCGTTATGGAGTTATATATTCTCATGCTATTAAATATATCGTGGTATTAGTGATTAAACACAATAACCGAAGTATTGGCATATTGAAAACCCAGCGCAGGTGAAGTACTGTGAAAATTTCAAATTGCATTGCAGAAAATCATTTCATAACGTACTGTACAAAAACAATATACTCATGACACTTAGCTACCGTATATAACTCGATTCATTATGACACGTCCTGGAGTTATAGGCTATATTAGTGAATCAGTAAAAATGTTAGGCTTAGAAGAATGAAAAATGAAAACTCGGTTTAAGTAGTCTGCATTCCTCTAACAATGCTGTGATCTCATCGGTTCGTTCACATCACACTCGGAATGAACGCTATAACCACTGCAAATGGGTTATTGCAAACAGCTAGTTTATGTTTATTCCACTGTATAAACCTTGCGTTGTCTCCGAAGACCTTTACTTATAACATTAGAATAACTACCGAATAAAAACATCATTCATGCAGGCGCGGTCTCAACTTGGCCAAAATATGTCTTATATACTTTTTTAGTAAACTCCTGGGCCACACCAAAAAAAAATCTTCTTGTATATTCTTCATGAAGGCACGGGAACGTTGTATTCCTCATGAGGGGGAGGCGCATACATCAATCCACACCAGGTGGAGTATTGTGATTATGAGTTTGAAAAACCAAAACAATTTTTTCACAAAATTATTATTGTTATACACAATGACACCATGGGCTCCACAAAATGGCTCTTATAATTCTCCTAAAAAAACTTCAATTTGCTCGGACTATCTATGCCACGGAGTTTCAAACAACCTATCATGACGTAATTCTGACTAAATTGTGCACTTCGTATATGTATTTAGGACCAAATGCTGATGAGTTCGATTTATACCATGAGAAACCAATTTATCAATGTTACAATTAGTTCTGCTAGACTGTGAAACAATTATCATCAATTGTTAAATCCAGGTCGTGGTAAGAGTGCACGCTCTGTCCCCAGCATCGGCATATTTACAGCAACAATAACCTTCTGTAATTAGGACCCTGTGGAGCGCTGGAGGGAAAAACAAAAAAATCTGGAAAGAATATCGCATCTCCACACTTATTCTACACAGAGGTCTGTATTTTTCACACATTACTGGACAGAATCAGAGATACACAGGTGTTGGTAGAGTGTGGGTTGTGGGATTTGCCATGATACTCGAAACCTGAATGTTTTAATGAATAATCGACGATAGGATGCCGTTCATTTGTAGTAATACTTAACTTTTTTTATGATCATACCGGACTAAGTATAACGGGGTCTTTATTTTGAAGCGAATTTCAATTGAAAAGTGCTAGCTGTTCCTAAATTCGGACTGTACTTCCCATATGAAGGGATATTGCCTGCCTCCTAAAATCCAAACCAGCTACCGATATTGGTTATTTCGCCAATGTTCTATCATAGAACCATGGGACCAGATGATCGCTCCGGGTCCATCCGACAAGGGACCAGATGATTGTCTCCGATCCAGCCGACAATGGACAATATATCGCCCGGGTCCATCCGACAAGAGATCATGATCGATCCGGGTACTGCCAACAAGGGACCAAACTGATCGCTCCGGGTCCATCCGACAAGGGACCAGATGACTCGCTCCTTGTCAAAAAAAAACGACAAGACCAGATGAGATTGCTCCGGGTCCGCCAACAAAGGACCAGATGATCGCCCCGGGTTCCAGGCGACAAGAGACCAGATGATCCCTCGGGGTCCAGCCAACAATAAACCTGATGATCGCTCCGGGTCCAGCCAACAAGGGACCAGATGAGCGTTCTTTGTCCAGGCGCCAAGGGGCCAGTTGATAGCTTCCGGGCGTCGCCCGTTGCGGTGACATAAGGGAAGGCGAAATATTTTCTTGTCCTCGACTGGGCAAAAGGGTTGTGTGGCGTTGACATTTTAACCCAAATTAATTGAGTTGATGAGCTACGCTTAGACATCCACGCTATCAGCCAGGTAACGATTAATGAACAGGGGTGCGGTTGCCCTCAGAGCGATGCATCTGGTCCCTTGTCGGCTGGCTCGGAGCGATCTTTTAGGGGGTTTTTTTTTTTTCGGCTTGAACCATAGCGACCCATCTGGTCTCTTGTAGTTTTGTATCCGCGCGATCATCTGGTTCCCCTTGTCGCGGAACTGGAGCGAGCTTCTTTTGTCAGTTTTGCTCGTTCAAACAGACTATCAACTGAATTCGAATGCAACATGGAAAGGCACTGACGAGTTATCTCCTGATTGGGACGTTAAAGTACACCTTGGTGGTTGCAAAACACAAGATAGTGTATGCGGGTAGACATCTTTGCCTACTCACGGCTACCACTTAATCATCCACGTCTCCGCTATTGCCTGCCACCTGGGTATACCCTACCAGGACTGTGGTATTATCAACACGATTCACGATTGCTCTATACCATATAAAGGTCGATCGGTCGCTATTATGCACCTCGAGTCAATAGGCTAGACGTTTGTGGCTCTTCTCGCTGTCACTGTAAGAGACATTGTCAATATCGGAACTAACCTCATTTCTGGTCCAAGTTTGACCAGTGGGGGTCAAATTGACCATATTTGGGTCGGATATTGGTGATCTCACAATGGGGTAGGGGGGGAGCCCAACCTAATTCTTGGTCAAAATTAACCCCGCCATATCCTCTTTATTCTGCTGTTTCTGCTGCTCCGCCCATCCTTGTCTTCCTGCTGGTCCTCCACGCCCGTGTTGTCGTGTTTCTGTTGTCAAGAAAAAAAAAAGTATCAATAACACAATAGCAATCAATATAAATCATACTGCTATAGATGCCTAATCATATTTCGTAAAACTCTTCCTCTTCATGGCAAACCGACAGTTGTGGCTCGAGAAAACGAGACATACTTGGTTTCGTTTCTGATTTTTACTTCCCAATATTCTGGTTTAACAAGCGGTGCCTACGACTATTTCCGTTGAGAGGCACTGGATTCAAGACCACAAAATTGTAATGAATAGCACACCCACAAGTACGTGGATCTGTCTTTTTTTTTTTGGGGGGGGGGGGTGGTCACCAGCGGTAGGCAGAAATCTAATCCCGTTCTCATTGCGTCATAGTCCCATGGCATATACTTAAACTGTTATGGACTAGACTAGTGGCAGTTTTGAACACTTTTGACGGGCTATTATAAAACATTAGCGACTTATTCCAGACTATAACGAAAATAATACCTGCCAATAAAGCAAGAACCTCTTTGCCACGAAGTCACTATTTCTTCCCATTGTTTTACTTTCGTGGAGAGAGAGGGGTGGGGGGGGGGGTGGAAAACACAGTTCACACCACCCGGAGAAAATTTTTTTTTTTTGTTTTTTCTGTCAATGAACTGACCTCGTTTTCTGAAAGATGTCTGCCTGCTTGTAGTGCAGTAGCGCCACTGAATCACGGGTCTTGTACTGACAACTGCAAATCCCCTCCGTGGTTTTATTTGCCATGGTCACAAGCTTCGCAATTCTTCGCAGAACCGGCGTCTGCGCACACACGCGATACGTTTCCGAATTTTGAATATTCCAGACAAAACTGAACGAATCGCCATTTTTGGCAATGATGGTGGATCTTTTTTCTACAAAATGAAGACGAATGTCCACGATGTCATCTTCACTGATTGAGGGGCTAAATATTCGCTCCATGGTTTCCCAGCCATGGTTAATAGAGACCAGAAAGCCAAAGACTAGCTGATCCTTGTACTCTTTCTGACGACTTAATAGCTAACACAAGGAAAATGGGAGATTGGCAACAGCTCATGATGGGCAACATAACATCTGACAAATTGCCCATTTTATCCCAACCAACCAATAGGGGCCTGTACTCTTGATAAAAAAACTCCACACTGATTTCAAGATTTTCAGACTTTTGACCTATGGTGACCTCAAATGACCTCTGACCTGACCCCGAAACAATAAGCGCATGTACTCATTGTGAACCCATATACCAAGTATGAAGCTTTATCCTCTAATCGGGGTTGAGTTATCGTGTTAGCGAGCAAAAATTGCCAAATATCAATTTTTGCCACAATTTCCATTTTTCCACAATCTGACCCCCGATTTCAAAAAAACAATGGTTCCGTTCTCCTCATCAGAAATCTGCTTACCGAATTTCAGCCCAACTGGACCAGGCATTCTGGACTTATCGTGTTAACAAGATTTTCAAACTTTGACCTCTCTTGAACCCCGATGACCTTCTGACCTCCCCCCCAAAACAATATGATCATGTACGCATTAGAGGACCCATTACAAGAGTTGACTTGATCCAGCCACGCGGGGTTGAGTTATCGTGTTGACAGCTATATGTCACATACACACACACACACACGCACACACGTTTGTTCCTAAGTCCCCTGGGAGAATTAGCAATAGAGCTGCCACCTACGCGCTCGATAATCTTCACAGTCACCTCACAAGTTAAACACGTGGGTGACGTGGTATATTTCATGATCATGCCTTGTTCCAAACAGTCCTCGGCTATCAATGGGATCCGAACTTTCAGTCATGGTTCTGCTCTGGCGCCCCCACCAACCCCCCTCCCCAACACATACACATGCGTGCCCTTATGGCGCGAGAAAAGGGAACATATTATCAGGAAGAAATATATATACTATGTTTAAAATATATGCGATTGGAGAAATTTCAAAAAAAATCCCTATTTTCAAGAAATATTCATTTGCCACATCAAGATATAATTTTCTGCCTTGTTGGAATATTTTGTTCACAAGGAAAACACTGTTTCCCCCTCAAAAAAATATTTCAGAAGCACATATTGTTTCGATTGAGAAATTATTCATAGAAGAAATACGTTTCCCAATTATAGTATATATGTAGATATATTTCATTTGCAACAAATTTTGTTTGCAACACTAATATTTCTCCGCAACAAAATATTTTTTTGCAATGAATTTATTTGCCTTCACAATTATATTATCAACGTACAAAAATTATTAACGTATCCTTTGCAACACCAATATGTTTGCAACAAAATATATGTTGCAACGGAAATTTGTTGCTTTGCCATATTATGTTATCACGAAAAAATATATATTATCCACGTAGTCTTAGTTCAGTGAGTCGTTTCAGTGATTCACCGATTCCACTGGCGTAGAATCACGCCATGCTGCCTTGCACCACGTGTACGCGAAACTCCCCACGGAACCTTCCAACTTGAACTTGAAGTGATGGGTGAGCATCTACTACTACTAGGACTTGTAGTAGCTGGCCTGAACTGGGACCCAGATCCCTGGAGTTACAAATAGTCGTTCCATATTCCCCGCTCTCTCGACGGCCGGAACAGGGAGGCCGCTCCTGCTGATCCCACTTGGCCTAGTATTATAGTAACATAACAGTTGAGTTGGGATCCTGTTACTGGAGTGTTAGGGGGACATTCGGCCTCGGGTGCCGGTTCAGCAAGGTTTGCAATCCTCCTGTCCTAAGGCGACTCAATAAGTTGGACTGCCTCTCCAACTGATTGCGTAATGCGTCCATTATAACCGACGTTGAAAAAAATTAGCATTAAGTTAGTCCTTGTAGTTGTATTCGTAACCACGTACATGTACATACTGTACCGGACAAACCCGTCGCGATGCCGGGCCAGCAGTGTATTTTTTCTGAGGAAGGTTGAATGCAAACTGGATGTCCATGAATATGCACATGTGCCTCGAAATCAAGGGTAGGATTGAGTAATATGGTTTAAAGTCTTGCGCCGTTTGCCGCAGTTCTAGTTGCCTTTGAACGCATTCTGATGGTCGGAAATAGTATATAATGTCGGGAATATCAAGATTCAATAATTCCCTAAGCAGTGACATTTCTATAGCCCTGGTGCTGATTATCCTGAGAAAACACTTACGCGATCAGCCTCCGGTCCCATCGTTGTTCCACTGTCCACAATGTACGACTACAACTCCAATTATGGAATCACTGGGATGGCATTTCATTGTTTATTCTGGACCCCTCGATTTTCTACCAAGCCAGGCATCATAATCTGATAACCACTTAAAAAAATAGTTCCGTTGGAGTATGCTATTCCTCTAATCAGTTTCCTTCCTATATCAGGCGCCTTGAACGGGGTTATCCATATAGTACGAAACGGGAAACCGCGTTGCAGTTGACGGAATGCCGCGCAGGTACCCTCATAAAGTCGATTCACGTGCATTTCACGGCTCACGGTACTCTGAGATAGAAGGCAGGCTGTCCATGAGGCTTACGTTGATAATATAATAATTTTTTCGTTGCAAACATCTTTTTGCCAGCAAATTATTTTTCTGTTGCCAACAAATAATTGTAGTCAACTATCTTTTTTGGTTTTTTAACATTTTTCCTAGTATCACATATTCGTGTTCGGAAAAGTTCTAGTCTGGACAATATCTGCAATGGAAATATCTTTTTTGTTACAAACACATTGTAGAACATATAATTATTTTCCTTGTACATAGATATTTCACTTGAAACATGAAACACGTTGCTAACGTATATTTTGCTGCGTACAATTAATTGTTGTAAATGAAATATATCTACATATCTTTTTTCATCAGGAAACTTATTTTCTTGTACGGAAATTTTTTCCACCAACCCATATTTTGGCTTCCGAAATAATTTTTTGAGGGGAACAATATTTTCCATTGTGAATAAATATTTCCACGATCAGAAAATATTTCTTGATTTGGCATATATATTTCTGTCTTGATAATATATTCCCTTTTCTCGGCCATAGTGCCCGCATCAGCGTAAAACAATTTATTACTGCATCATTGTTGCACGCAAAATTACCCATAGCCCTGCCCCTCACGGTATTTACAGTGCCAATATCTTCATTAATGAAATAGCCGCGCCACTTACCCTGGTGGCCCTGCCAAACGGCGCTCCATAGTTCTCAAACGGCGCTCCATCATAGCTTCCGTGACTTATTATATTGCGATTGTCGAATTCAACGGATAGGTTACAGATGGGTTCACGGAGCTCACTGACGTATGGATGGTATTAAGCCATATCAATCCACTCAATCCCTCACACACCCACTCTACAATCCCTCGCTTTCATTAAATCCTGGACTAGTGGTACTTCACTATTTTTTTCAGTTACAATAACAAATGATCAATTTAATGATTAAAAATGCACAGATGCTGTCGCCCGCAGCCGGGCGCGTACCGAGGACCTTGTCTTGGGGGGCGAAGGGGGGGGGGGGGGGGGGGGTTGAGGTCGATCCCGAGGAAAGTGCGCCCTCATATATGGCCACACCCTCCCTATTGACAAATAAGTGAACAATTTATGGACCCCCTTAGACACAGGCTGCTGCAACATTTGCTAAATACCAGCTGCAAAACCTCTACTAAGCGGGCAAAACTCAGTTTTTGTGTTTATATATTTGTTATAATATTATTGATCACTTGGTTCTGGGGGGGGGTTCCCACCCCGTGGGTCCGCCACTACCCGTTAGGCGTTAATGTATTCTTATTTTTGTTTTCTTAGGTGCATTTGCGAAATGCTTGTCGCGAATTAGGTGATTTTCCGTACTCTCGAGTATGTGCGTCCGTTGATGTATGTCTCTTTAAAACCTATCATGCCTATGACGGCAGGTTGGCCGCCCCATCACCAAAATGTTTGAAGATTTTTTTCAAGCTAGAGCTTCGCTTATACGGACTGACAAAGATCTTCCGTTTTGGTGTTTCCGGTTGGCAAATCATCTACTGTACATGATATTTGATGTTTGTGAATGACTCGTAAATGCACTGTTCAGGTGGCAGAAATATTTTCTTCATAAATCATTGTCAGTTTCTCAGTTATGGAGATAATTCAATATCCAGACCTGTATAGTGTTGCACAATTCTCCTTTTCTATTATCGCTTGTAGTTTCCAGGGGTCTGTTTTACTCTTTCCTGATCTGACAGCACTGCTGACGTGATCACCTACATGGGTAGAGCAACAAAATTGCAGTCAGATGTATATAGAAAAGCTGTCGGAGTGAGGCCGAGGTATAACCAGGCATGTGTTTGGTTTGTTGGATGGACTACGTCATGTAGCGTCATCGACTTATCATATGTAGTAGCCTTATAATATCTGGATACATGTTCATGTACAGGTCTATTTCCACCGTTTCTAAAATTGGAGAGAGGGGAGGCAGGGGAAGAAGGGTATTAAATGGTGAAGGAAGAAAGAAAAGCCAAATCATTAACATATTCGTGGCGGTGTGGTTGAAATGACCGACCTTGTTCGAAAAAATCTACGCTGACTAAGTGAACACCTCAGCTTGTCCCTTCTCTCCAACACCTGGCAGCAAAACATAGTCTTTGTTCACGTATTCGCACATTCGCACATTCGCGTGCCTAGCTAAAGCAACCTTTAAGATTGCAATATTACCAAATGACGTTCACTGACGGATCTTCTCAAATCTCGAGCGGGGTATGTCGTGAGCCGGGTGGCTCTATCAGGCAATTGGTCTTATGTCCCCATGCAGTTGAGGTGAAACTGCTTCTCATCACATATAACAACATTTATAATTGATCTGTAATTCAATATTAAATGTTTACAGTCGATATGAGGAATTGGATATTTCAGATTCACTCAATCATCGCTCACAACCTAACACTATATTTTTTCGCGTAATTTCCATTTCATAAATATATATCAAATGAAAACATACCAGGTTCCCGTGGGTTTATCGTGAACATCTGTCACAAGTATGGGGCGTCTGTTCATCCCGGTGCAATAACACGCGACCTCTAGCGCTTCCCTCAGTTATGAAGAGATGTCGTGTCTCCAGGTGTAAACAATATTCCATACTGGTACTTGATCTCTAGACTGGTGCAGACAATACTGAAACCGTTTTTCATGACTTCGGTTCATAAACTTTTTTTTTTTTTGGCCAGCTGAAATTGTGCTGGTTACTTGATTTAAGTGTCGAAATATTAGACATGAGCCATGAACAAACTGAAAGTCGGGGACGTAGCATAAACTGTTTTCATGGTAGCCCACCCACAGACGTTTTAGTGAAACCCTCACAGATATTCATATTTCTATCAGCAAAAAGTTAACAGGCCACGTGATCCTTGCAGTTCAAATGCTGTCTGTATCATTACCGGCACGGAGGTTTGTATCCCGGTTTCCGATCACTGTATGGCTGCGTAAATTGATATTTAATATACTTTAGCCAACTGATCCCCCAGGAGATATTCCAGTATGGCCCCAAATTCATTGGAATATTTTTATGATTGATCTCTAATATTGGGGGGGAACAAAAAAAAGATCCAATCAAAGAAGGTTTAATTTTGTCAATTATATGTGAGCTAGACTGCACAAATTAGCAGCTCGGCTACAGGCTTGAATACCTGCCAAGCACTACAATTACGTCGAACATATCCGATTGCCTAAAATTGGAAATAAAATACAAGAATTTTATTTCCATTAGTTTCCTAATTAGCTTTAGAACATTTCAGTAAAATGTTTCTGTAAGTCGTGATCAGTGGGCCTTAATTCCAGAAAAGAAGAACCTTTCGATTGCGCAATATCTGTAACTTTAGTATTTGGTCAGAGAATTCATAACCTTCGTGGTATTCAAGTTGATATAGCAGTTCATTGTGTTTTGGCTAGTGTGATCCTCTATATACCTGTGAAGCTCGGGGCTTACAGGGGTTTCAACTAAAGTTCATGTTATCGGTATCTGCGGCTATCTGCGTTATCTGCGTTATATCTGCGTAACTGCAGATATTCACCCATTAACAACCTTTAACACACCGCGCCTAAATTAAGAATCCCGACCCAAGTCTGCTATGTTTGAAACATACCTTTCTGTAACGTTCAACTGGCATAGAAAAAAACAATGCCACCATTACATTCAGTATAACATTATATAGCTGGAGTGGCCGCTCATTCGCTCACATCCTACGACTAACTTTGCTATGTGTGTTCTTTATAATGTAAGGTTTGTTTATCAAAAGCGGCCTCATTTCATCACAAGGGTATGAAAAGGACTGACCTCATCAGCCGTATTCCAACGCAGTGTCCCGTTCATTTCCCTTGAACTGAAATTGAAATACTCTCAATGCTGAGGGCAATTTGAACTGCTATAATCAACGTGATCACAGTTGATGTTTTTTCTCAACTAAGTTCACTATTTACGCTAACCGTCTTTCTCTTCTCCTATCAATATATATTCATCGTTTATTATACATGTTCAATGCTACTCACCTCCCATTGACCAGAGATCCGGTCCAAGTACTTTGTTGTAAGCCCACGATCCCAATTGAACTGTGGGATAAAAGCAGTCAGATAGATAACAGCAGGTGGTTGATTGATTGACCAAAATTTGGGCATTATTTAGGGGAATAATGAACAGCTCCGAGGGTCTTCGTTGCAGAAATACAGCCGAGTGACTTCATAATCGAAGGTTAGAAAGTTCCCGAGGCTTAGCTCCTAATATGGACGTCAACTGGTTTTAATTCAGGAACAGTGTCTCGTCTGATGGGGTAGTCAACTGTTTCCACGACCCTAATGTTTCCACCTGAGTCCTTCCTGCCACCCTCTCAACACGTAGTCTCTACTTCTTTATTTACAACTTATTCTTTAAAGAACACCGGTCATGTAGAAAAACATGGATTGGTTTTTGGTACCCCCTATTGATTGAAAGCATGGAGAACCCATACCGCTTCCAGTCGACCCTAGAAAGGAGGTCAATGATGCATGATCATCTATGGGTGCCAATTATCTTGTAACGCCACGGGAGGAGAGGTGTCCCATTCCCTGTGATACTGAGCCTTGTGAAACATGCAACCCTGAAACCCTTTCTGAAACCACAAGGACTGTTACTAATATTTGAAATTGCAGAATCCATTGCAATAACACGTCAACACGCGGCCTTTTCTTCCCCCCTCCCATGATGTCCAAAATTCCTCGGATACAACAAGGCAAGCATACTGAACCTCGAACTTTTGAGTTTTGGGGTCCCCTTTATATGTCGAATGAATGTTTGACACGGCATACTAAGGTAATATACTAACAGATCGTATTTTGTTGATCATTCAGTTCCACGACGTGTTCTGTTTTGTTTTTCTTCATCAATAAATAGGTACCACACTGAGTAACACACTGCTGTCCGGTTCACTGAAGGTACCTTGTTGTTTTTTCTTCATATTCCAATATTAATTGATGTTCACTGGTTAGAGTGGTGAGTGACCTGTAACTTTCAATAACACAGGGCCTCACGTGGTTTTGTGATATAAGCGTCTTGAACTGGTTCAAATAAACCGGTTCCTGTTTAGCCCGCACTACCCCGGTCACTTAACAGCCTAAGGGGAAATGATAAATACTGCGATCCCTGCTCAATTTTTGCAAGATATCTCTGCATTGGCTGAACGTTCTCCAACTCCCTACCTTTACTCCAATAATGAAAACACTGATTCTCACACAATACGAACAACCATTAGATGTCGAGTGTATAGGCCTACCGGTCCTCTGTACGTGAAATCAAACAGATGCCTCATGAGACAGACGGAGAATTGCTAGGCGTGCCCCATGTAAACTCAATTGAAAATCAATTTATACCATCGTTATTGCCGGTGTCGGATGTAACATTGTTAGGTCGGCCCATGTCCGAACATAATAGAACCATTTTTCCTCGGCCTTTATCTACTATTGGCATAGAAAGTAGTGATCTCCCTACCAAACATGTTTTACAACTAGGAGGAAGGCGGATATTTAACTATAAGGCCCACTGTTCGTTGCTGTTCACTGATTTTTTTTTATGCGCATAAAAAGAACATGCCTTAACACGTATGTCACCTCAGCGCACCCTGCCTTCTCTTCCGAACCGGAGAAGCGACGATTTTTTGTCTCAACGTGATTGCTCACATCCGACTGACGACTTCAAATATCTCGAAACACTTCTCAGAAATCATCAGTCTACTGCATTAGCCGCGGGAACCATGGAGTGAGACCACGACCTCGTCCGAATCGCAACTGCAAGTGACAGCCACCAAGTATAAACTTCCGGTTAATGCATGAACTCGAATGTTGCTTGCAACGCGCCAGTAATACCACTCTCCCGCCCAATTGACGTTCTGTTTTACATGGTGTCATTCCTCCTGCCGACAGCCCATCGTCTGCTTGTGTTAATGGCCATTGTGCACCAAAAAGGCTAACATCTGAAAGTTTAGGAGGTTTTGCAATAGATGCTGTGAATAATCTACAGCTGTTATATTTGCGATTACTAGCCGTAGCCATACCTCATAACCCGAAATAAGAGTTATTCATCGGGTGAATCACTGTTATAGAACGTAGTCTATCGAACATTTGAAGTATAATGTGAGAAAGTACTTCGTAAGCGGACATATTCTGTCTCCACTCTTTAACAACCCCCACCACGCAGCGATATATTGTGCCCTTCCCAGCACCAAACCAATTAGGCACTTCTCCATTAACTTAAATCCCCGAACGAAATGCATTTTTTTAGAGGTACCTTTTATTCTATAATTTTCGTTTACGTGTGTTGCTATACGTTAAGCATCTTTTTTTTTTTTTTTTTAATTATCGCATTTAATTTGGTTTGTTATTTTTGTGCCGTCTTTCATGTCTATTTATTTTTAGGGTTTAACAGGCCCTTCGGGCCCATGGTAATTGATGTCCTTTTTGTTCATCATGATCCTTATGTTCGTATGTACTGTATATTGTGTATATATCCGGATCAAATATATTATGAAATGAAATATCATTAGTCTTTCTCCATGTCGGTCACACTCAGTTGCTTCTCATCTATTATGCTTGCACACCCGACCGTGAGCGCCCTGTCAAGCTCATTCCGGCGCGCTCATCTATAGCGCTGTTTCATCTAATTTACAACGACGTTAATCCTTACGTGTTGTGTCGCTGTTCTGAAGGTATGGGAAATTTAACTTCAGCCGATTTCTTCATACTTAATGAATGGGACTGAATACACTCGGGATAATATGCCGTGTTATTTTTGTAGTAGAATTAACATATTTCCCGCCGCCATCCATGTTCAGAATCTTTGAAAAGCATATTGACGAGGCAGCGGAAAACGCGAGGCACTGTACTAACCCCTTCAACACGCCCTAGACTCTTTGAATCATCCTATAACATCCAGCACTAATGAATATTATTATATCATACTGGTTGCCGAAAACATTGGACAGAAACACCCCACATTCACCCACAGTACTTGGTCGTTTAAATAATCTTCCGTCATTTGAAAATAAACGATCAATATTCATCACGGACGTTTCATTCTATTCGGTATGTCCATATAAACCATAGCTCGTTAATGGTTTTAGCGTAATTCTCTTGCTCAGGGTTGCCCGTACGATTTCACACACTTCTCGGAATTTAGAATATCCATGTTTGAAACCGAATGGTTGGATCAACAAATGCATACGCGGCATAAATACAGTCAGTGGCGTGTCGTATAAGATTCGAACCCCAGTCGTAATCAAATGGTAGAATCCTAATTTAATATAAGCTACATTTTTCTCTACAGTGGACATGAATTAATAATTTATGACAAAATCTAAAATGCAGTACTTCATTGTTATTTTACGTTACGAAAACTGTTCTTCTGGTTTTTTCAATTATCGGAACTTGTTTTAAGGGCCAATAACTTTCTAATTGAATGAATACGTCCTATTATGTTTATTGATATTCATTACGGATGAGCATCATGCAGAAGGTGACTTTTGTTAACAGTTTTTGGCATCGGGAGCCTCTTCACTGGCGCCAACTCATGAGACAAAACTCTATATGATGTATTTTGAGCGGGGCCTTCTTGGGAAATAACTGAACATGATTTGCTCGGCTGCCATTTCGTATTAAACTTCCGGGTCCAATCTCGGAGTCCATGATTTAATTTCGATTATAGAATTCTTGTAACGCGAAAGCATAACGGCTAATTTTTAGCTCACAATGATGATCGAAAAACGGAATAAGCAGAGGAAAGCAGTCAGCTTGCTTTTCCATTTCTCTTCCTTAATTTGCTTCCCCATAGACTGATAGTTTGCCTCAATTTCTGCTCATTTTCCTCTCGTCTTTTCTCTCCCCCCCCTCTTCGTGTCCCCTTCCTCTTGGGTCTCAATTTACAAGCGTTCGACCATCCGCCCACAGGAACCACTAATAGGCGGGGGGACCCAGTCACCCGCGCGGCTATGATTTATCCTCTATTCCTTCTCCCCCGGAGCGGAAACATTTTTTTCTCCATTGGATAAAATTATAAATCGCGAGGCGGACTATGCTCACATTTCGCGAACATGGCCCAATCTTGTGTATTTTATGTGCTTAATGAACTGGGGGGGGGGGTGACTGCATTGCGCAACCATACCATTAGAACCTTCCGATCACATTTAGTGTAGTAGCTACAAGCATTCTATTTTTTGATGGAATACCTCCATAGTGGTTGTTCTAATATCCTCAGGTACGTGACTCTCTGTTATTATCCGCTATAGCGGCATGCATAATCTGATTATTTTTTCTTCGTAATAATAATTCGTCTAAACTGCTTTCCAATTTCTAATTGTGCATGTGAATCAATATATCTATATCAACAGTAGGCTCTCAAGTTATATATAACAATACCGATAATGAATCATCCCCAGGCTATTTACCAGCTTCACACACTTCATTATCCTGACCATGTTATATCAAGGTCTCAATGGCAACATATTGACAGTGGCTGTATTGTGACCTGTCTTGAACAGTTTATGAGGCTAAAAATTTAGTTTGTGACCCTGTCTCGCTTACACCTTTGGTAGATTTCCTATGATCCTCGCGGCACATTGGAAGGAACAAACCGGAACCCGCCCACTGCTTAACAAAGACGTTTAACGATTGAGTTTGTTCGATCAGCCACACTGAAATAGGCTAATTCACCCTACTCATAGTCCAGTGAGTTCATGCGACCAAATAAGTTAATATCGGCATTATGTTTTTGTTCAAGTATCCAGCAAAAGACGGTCTTGCCTGTCGTGGTCAGACCGCGTACATACAAAGAAACAAAACTTAGAAATCAGTGAGCCCTCTGGTATTTTGATCTAGGTGTTAACAAACTAATTCCTAGTCACTCAGCTGGGTATACAACGATAACATTTACAATAATGTAATGCTGGTCTCTTTGTGCACCAGGGGCAAGACCAGCTGGCATCTTTAGTGATACGTCACTACAGCTGAATATGGTTCCTTTATTATAGTTGGTAGGTAAATTAACGCCAATAACCTGAGCGGCTGACATGGAAATAACCATTTTGAGGAGGTATTGGTACTCTCGGATAGTGGTGCCACCACAAATAGCGCATGCTTTTGATTATGGAGAAACCTTTGCCTCGTTCTTGGCCTGGTCTTCGTTCCGGCTGGCATGGTTGGTTCTTTTTTTTTTTTTTTTTTCTAAACGGAGCAGACTCCGACTACCTAGTGGCCCGAAACAACTTACATATTATTTCGAAGAAGACTTTATCGCACTGATGTAGCTCACTAAGCGTATTATTCTGCTTTCGGGGGGAGATGGTTATGACACAACTACTGGTATGAGTACATTAAAGAGGAATTGTATGTGGGACACATTCGTTACAAACAACCAACCTTGTGGCTCAAGAGATGGTCAATTCATTTGACAATCAACATTTTACATTTTACATTCATAAAAGCTGATGGCTCAGAGAGCAGATGAAAACCTGCGCACTCATACAATTCCATTGATATGAGTCGCTGAATTCTAACGTCGCTGCATAGTATCACCATATGTCAATTTCACTACAGAAGTCAATGAGCTATATGCATTAATTCAACGATTCATTGGAGCCTGGTGAATGCAAATATCCTCTTTTGGGTCCCCAGAATCGGAACCACCTGTGCTTACTATGCTTTAGAGGATTCGCGCCCTGGACGCTCATACAGGTGCCTCTGGTTCGCCTGCCCTCACGACCATCGATTCATATTTGCTCTGATCTCTCGGTACTTTTTTTTCGTGTTTGTTTGATTCTTGTGATGTTTTTTTCCTATGTTTTTTAATGCTACCTACTTCTCCATTCACTGGCCTGTCCAGTTTTATTGATAATTGTTTGTCGGAGAGAAAATGGGCATCTGGTTAGCAAAATATGTTTGGATAATGCATGGGCCCCTCAGAATGCACTAAATGGCTTGGCTTCTAGGGGGTATGACCCTGGACGTTTACACCTCGGCTCCTTTGTACCCTGGCAGGAGTCGCAATACTCCGCTAACCCCGCCTACTATGGCAGCCTTTCTCCTAATACCGCACCAATCGAATATTACTCATACTATTTTTTTTGTACCCCGTGTTTAGATAAGATATACTCTTTTTCTTCTTATTGTTTTGGAAAAGGGGCACCCTGGTAATTGCAACATATGTTTTTTGATTCCGCGTCAATTCTGAATGCGCGCCTCTAGATACTCTCGTGGAACCCCACATGGATCCCGTGCTTGGGCAGAAGGTACCGCGCCGCGCAACGAGAGTCCCCCTGATTCATAACAATAGCACGCCCGCTCGCTCACTCATTGGCCCTTTCCGTCGCGGTAATACCCTGACTTATCTACTGTACCGTGTAAAACAATGCAGATTCTTCCTCCCTACCATGATTAATAGCCATAGTTCTTACGACAATGTAAGTTTGGGTTTGTTTTTTTCAAAAAACTGGAATGTTGTAATATGCAATTATCTTCACTGTGAGTACAGCGGATCACAAATTGGTTTGGCTTCCAGAGGATCTAAATCCATGCAAAGAGCATTTTTCACAAAGCAAGAAAAACGAGTTCAGTGAAAATATTTGTAAACCAACAATCCTGAACAAATTAAAAAAAAGTTCACAATTGACCTCCAAGATCACGATCAGAAACACAGGCACATTAACTGTTATATTAACGTATAGTTAACATAAATACATGGAAATATAATTGGCAACAAGTCCTAAACCTCGTTTCAAAAGATCGTTGGCCACTCGTAAATAAGCAGCTTGGGTAACTATTGCGTCAGTTCGACTCGAAGTTGCATGGCTTCCATTACCGAATATTAAGCAGTGCGTGCTGGCGTATTTTTTCCACGTGGAACTAATACAAACCACGCGTGCCGAAACCGAGGGTTCGCGCGTGGGAACGTGACGTCTCGCGAATGCAACGAGCGACGGTTCGTTAATTCGCTCGTTTGTATTCTGTTAAGGGTGCCTGGTACGGTGTTTGGGTGGGGGGGGGGGGTGCCCTTGAATCGAGCGTATACTGAGAGCGTTGATAGCGCGTGAAACCTATAGTTCTTGTACTTTTCATAAAAGCTCTATACTATATCGTTTAACAAGATTTTATAATTGACTCTCTTTTGACCCTCAATGACTTTAGATCTGACCGCCAACAACAATAGGGATTACATAACGAGTGGTTGGCACAATTGTAGAGCGTCGGTAGCAAACCTTTTTTCGATTCCGAGATTGGAGGATGGAATTAGCAAGTTGCCGTCTGTGTGTGATTAGTCCACCTCCACTGTTGAGGTGCCTCCAAAGAGGCATTGCCTCATTGGCGTGTACCAGCGACGATTCGCAGCTTGTAGACAGTCAGTATCCAGGGGTGGTCTGGGGCACCCGGGCTGCTTGGGCGCTTGAAAATCTAATCCTTTGCTCGGTACTTATACATAGAAAATAGATAAAGGAACGCTTTATATATGCACCCACTGGTACCAAAAAGTACTGAACTTCATCCGACTATCCAGGTGGGGTCAAGTCTGGTCTTCACAAGCTGAAATTGCCCAAATAACAATTTTTTCACAAGTTCCCATTTGCCCTGCCAAAAATAGCCCTGGTCCTGCAAAAAACAATAGTCTCATGTACAACACCCCGTGATAAAGCCGCATACCGAATTTTCAATAGATCGGAAGAGCATTTTGGATTCATCGTGTTAACAAGATTTTCAAGACTTTGACCTCTCTTGACCTCATAGGGCTCATGGTTCTCATTAGGGACCCGTATACCTAGTCGGCTTCATCATCCTCCAGGGGATTGATTTATCGTGTTACGAGCTGATATTTGCCCAAATATCAATTTTGGGTCTTCTTTTTCGCAATTTCCCTCCCCAATTTTGTCCCAAATCTGGCCCTCGGTCTTGAGATCATCCCGCTCGTAACCTAACATCGTGTCCACTGGATCCCTTGCCACTTTATATATATTAGATCTTTTCAAGGATGCTTGAAGACCTTCTTCTGCCGTCTATTTCCGAATCGTGAGGGTTCCCTGCCATCTGGTATCTTTCCCCCTTCCTACACACGCACGGGTTATACCCCTTGCTGAAGAAGTCTAACCTTGAACCTGGACCTGTTTACGGCCATATCTAACCTGGCAACCTGTGGAAAGGTGATCGACCTTGGAATTGCAATCGAACTTAGAATTGCAATAGATCTCTTGCAGGCCTGTCCCTCGGAAAACTGCCTTCATGCCCTCAATCCACATCCATCCGTCAATCCACATACAGAAATTCCATAGTTTAGAGCGGGCGCTCTACTTTAAAGTCAGATGATATTTCTTCTGCTCACGACCAACGCAAGGAATCACCGTATCTCGCAGCAGTGCCTCTATGTCGCGACTGGTTCACCATTCGTGACATCTACACTTGATTTTTGCAATTCACTTCTCCAAGGCCCTCCCAGATCAGGAGTTAAAGAGAATTCAACGGTACAAAACCTCGCTGCAGCAAAAGGTTTCGTTGTGCGTGTTTCCTCCGCGTGGCATATGAACAATCTTGAAGCAGCTCTCTGCTAACCATTTAACAAACGAGTAGAGTACAAATTTGCTCACCGCTACCAAGCGCTACATGCCCTGTCACTTTTCATGTCTATATGTGTTCAATAAATTGTCAAAATGTTGTTATACAATAGTCCCTCTCTGGATCTCCTCTAAGACCAGTAATAATTGGTGTCAACCAGCTCATAGGGATCTTCACATCTCCATCCTACCTATTCGGAGATACTACTTTTATAACTGTCCTGTAAATACATGTGAAAACACGTGTCCAAACCTTTTTTGAAGAGTGAGCCTGTGAACTTAGAATTTTCATGCACTTCTTGACTCATCGAAACCGCTAATTAGAAGCAAAAACGACCGGCGGCATGTATGGGCTTATTGGGGCAATTGTATCTCGAAAAAAGAATCTTCCTGTGCATAAAAAACACGACAAAACTAACACGAAATATACAGTTAGATTCGAGAATAAAATTCTACACAACTATGTATCGATTTCCGCATTTTGCCCTATAATGTCGAAACCTTAAATGGGTTTCATTGATGCGCTATTAATGTATCCTATTATCTCTGGCTGTATGTGCAATGTGGTAGATGCATATTTCATTAGTCGAGCCTGGAATGTGCCTTGTGGTCCAAATTGCTTCATAAATGGAAGTTTTTATAATGCTGCTGTTCCAATGCTTCATCACAATGCGGGGCTATCATGGGATTGCGTAAGTTACCTAATACCCGACTCATTATCTCCAAGTTTTCATGTAACATGAACCTACGTCTCATATGGATGTCGGAACCCACTCTCGACCTCCCTCGTGTTCAGGTGTTAGTTTCTTTAAAAAAACACCGGCCCGTATATCCTAGACCATCTGTTCTAGTAAAACTAACTGAAAAACTGAACTAACATGACGGCCTTCATAGTCCCGCACCCTTCCAGTAAACAACCTGTAACCTGATACATACCTTTATGTGTCTGGGACTGAGGATAGACAGTATGGGTTCAGCTCCTGTACAGAGTGATCGCAGCCCTTGGTACTGGAACCTGTGGAATGGAGAAAAGTTAATCATAGAGAAATATACTACAATGTGTAGAGCATGTCATGAACATCACATGCCGTGACTTTTTTTCAGGAAGGGTTTTTCTCCTTTTTCAGGGGATTCGCCATTTCTTCTATAAACGGACACCTCGGACAATAACTCTCACTTATAAAATCGGGAGCTCCATGAGAACTACTCGGGACCACTTTTATTCGATGTGTAGATCGTTCATTCGCCATGTTTATATGAGTATTCATAGTTAATAGTCCTGCTGTGTTACTGAAACATACAGAAACGGCATTTTGGATGTATTGGATTTATTTACGTCAAACACACGAACTCAAGTTTGATTTCCGTTTTAATTACTGCTCTCAAAGACGTGGTCACGCTACGTATGCTAATGAGTGCATTTCCTGTATAAGAAAGAAAATATTTCTATGTAATCTGTCGCATTCCACTCAAGTCCATGTTTTTTATCATGATATCATGTCTCATTTTCTGCGTCAGTTATTATTCGGTACACAATGCCACATCACAATTTCAACCGCATACGGCCACAATATACCTACTGGTGTTTGTTTTGCCAACTCTGTTTGGTGTGAAATTCCGTCTAACTCTGGTATTCCCAGTCGTTATTATTTTGGCGTTGTGACCGTTCGCCAAAGAGCTCCGAAGACACAACAACTCTCTTCTTCCTACCTGCTTTTCGAGTTTTCCTGTGAAGAAGTACAATTATTAGGTGATTTCAATATCCAAATATTTGGGTGGTCTAATGTACTAGTGGCAGACATTGATCTGGCTGTTTTAAAATAATGTCACGCAGGATGTTTCCTTTCTCCAATTCATGTACATTATCCACCAGAGAGCATAATATTTGATTAGTTTTGATCATTGATCCAGATTCTGTAGATAATGTAGAGAGCTGGGTAAGCTCGTGCAAGTGAGCCCGATTTTTAGCTTCAATTAATCTTGTTCGTCACTATCTCCACAGAGTGTAGAGCTTGTTCCTTGTTTCGCGAAGAGGCGTGTCGATGGCATTTCTTAGTTTTTTTTAGCAAAGTAAATTGCATAATTGTTAGAAAGTACGACGCTATTTTTTTTGACTCTTGGAATGGTTTCCTTGAACGGTTACCGAGGTTTATGAAAGTTTTCCGTTCCTTGAGGAAACGTCGCAGTAAAGAACAAGAGGCCTTCTTGTATGAACGGGAAGTTTTTCCTCTGGCCCTCAAAAAGTAAGGCGACATTATGTCGCTTTTATCGTTCTTCTGGGTCAGTGGCTGATCTAGAGCATTCAAGTTCAGCAAAAGCTTTTCCAGCGTTTCGTTTCTGGTGCTAAACTTGACTTTGAGAGGTAGATTGCCTCTTATATCAGAATATCCTCGTGATGGGTTTTCTCTTATGTGATGGGGGGGGTGGGGGATAAAGTCAAGGACAGCATTGTGGCCCTTTGCGGACGAGTTTTCTGTTCCATTAGCTATTTTTCAATAAGACTCTACACGAAGGTATTGTTCCGATGACTGGAGGAGAGCAAATGTTTCTCCTTTTTCAAGAAAGATAAACGGTCTATTTCTTGTAATACAGGCCCCCCCCCAGTCAAGTCCTTAACTATGTTGTCTGCAAGATAAATGGAATCAATCAATTCGGGATCATATGGTTGATTATTTCATGAGCATAGTCTGATTAAGGATTGCCAGCATGGGTTTTAGGAAAAATCGTTTCGTTTTGACTAATCTCTTTGATTTGTTGAAGAGTTTACATGTTCCCTGTTGACAACGGAATGCTGTTCATATAATTTTCCTGGACTTTCAGATAAGCTTTTGGGGGGGACAAGTTCCCAATGAGGCGTCTCTGATCAATTTGGGAGCTTTTACTTGAGGGAATGTCCTTAAGTGGAGTCGTGAGGAGTGGCTTCATATAGGGCACAACGGAGTTGTCATTGTGGGCGGTCGTCTTCTTGGCAAAAGGTCCTAGAGTGTTCCCCAGGGACGGTTCTCGGCCGTTATCTCTTCTAGCGTATATTGACGATCCTTGGAAGGTTCCTGTTCATTCGAAGTCAGAATTTTTTTGCAGACTATACCAATTTGTTTCGGAGTCGTTTCGAATGATGATGCTGCATGTTCAAAGGGATCTGGATATATGTCCAATGTCTTCCGACTGGCAAATTTTTTTCAATGTCGACAGTGCAAAGTTATGCATGATTGGTTTTCACATCGCAACGCTTCCTTCAAGTTAATGGCCAACATATTTGGGAGGTGATTTCAGAAAAGATCTTGGGGTTTGTTTTTATTCTTCTTTTAACCTTCCAAACAGTGTGCCGAGCTGCTATAAGAGTAATTCGATCTGGTCTTGATTAGACTCCACTTCAGTTTCCTTGATAACGTGTATTGTTGTCAGGCTGTTTAAGCAACTGGTAAGAACGCACCTGGAGTTTCTGTACAAGTGTGGATCCTTACCTTTGGCAAAGACAATCAGGTTTGAAAATGTTCAGCGTAGGACACTAGAATGATTCACTGTCTGAAAATTTTATCTTACGCGAGGAAATATAAGGCGGTCCTCGGTCTAACTACCATGAGCTGAGGCGAATCGGGGTGACTTGATCCGGCTTTCAAAATTGACCATGGACTTCGATGGCTTGTCCTTCCACTACTTCTTGTCTTTGAATTTTCCAATTTACTACGCAAATAGAGGCCACCGTCTCAAGCTGCGTGGCAAAGCTGCAGCTTGGCATTCGTGGATATTTCTTTCGTCTCGCAGAGAGTGATCAATGAGTGGAATTGTTTTCCTGAAACGTTGCCTTCTCTAAGATGTGAAGCTTCAAGAACAGTCTGATTTATATCAGGAATCACGGGCGAATTATTCAGAGTTTTGGTTCAATTTTGTTTTTCTTTCCTGGGATTTTGTGGCTTCGGGGTCGTTAATGAGGATTATTTCCTTCCGGACCTTAGTCCCTGAACTAAACTAACTACTGCGAATTCTTTTTTGCCAAAATATGGTCAGACACGACGATTTCCCCAGGAGTCATGCCATCAGCAGTGGCCTGCTTGTTGAGCTGCGTTCCCCATACACGCGGCGACAGACATGCGAAAACAGGGGCCCATGTCCCATGCACGCGGATGCAGAGCCAGGCCAACCGGGTTTGACGCACAGTGTTGCCGCGCCTAACGCCATTCTGCTTCCCAAATAAACTTGCCACACTCCTGAGGTAATGGATACATAGATAGGCCTATGTTTCAAATGATGAATTATGGTTTTAGCGTGAAACGACAAGGTATGTATTGAACGACCAATGAATAAAAAGTACCTGACAGAACACGAACGGTTGAGATGAATATGAAATGTCTTGAATCAAGGGAACATGTGTAATTAATTTTCTAGCATATGAAATAGGCCTACTACAAGTTTGTTGATAAACAACGGAGAAATCCCTTGGAATTGATTCTGCAACGCTTCGCGTGTGAACGATTTTTACCACCCGTTCAGCTCAAACATTGATTATCGCTCACTCCACCCATCATGCACAGTCCGCCGCGCGGGTCCAGTTCTATCGTCAAAATCCTTAAGAGCTATAACTGTCTATATCGCAAGTGTGGTCATTTATATAATCAACGGATTATAACCATCAAAGCGACCATTGCTCTATGCTATTTGTATGCTTTCCCTCCACATGTCCATGGTTAATCTCGTAATCTTCTTTTACATCTAATTAACATAGATGGTTTTCTACCAAATGTAGAATTCTACAACGACTTTTCTTCAATCAATCATAGCAGCACGTATACATTTGTAGGTTATTCCAACTTGATCAATCAGTGCGTGACCATTTCATTCTTAATTGATATCGAAATTGTTCAAATGTCTAAAAAAAAAAAAAATATTGCTCAAATTCGGGTAGCGAACGCCCACCTTCGGACCCAGTCGAAATTCCACTCGGGGATATGTATGTCAAGGTTCCACCACCAAGAAAGGGTTGTGAGGTATCGCGCTAACACTAACATCTTCTGGTAGACGCGGAGATGGTGCGGCGGAGACGGAGTCCCACACTTGATAATCCCGCAAGTGGGTATGTGATTAGAATGCGCCGTATATAGCGCCGCCATGTTGAAATTAATGCGTTGCATTGAATGTTTCCATAACAACTGCAGTTTGCGTAGCCATCGACCAGCTCAAGTCGACGGAACTTCAGGTGTTTCAACCAATTATATTGGATTCATCGGATGGGTTGAGGTGAACAATGACCTTCGTTTGTACTTTTAACAAGCTTATCAAACATACACTCATCTATTCAAGAACAACTGTCTGTAACTGGCGTGACAATGGGGGAATGCGAACCTTTTGAAAGTATTCAAGGCATAACATAAAAACCTCGTGAATGTTATGAACATGTTCAACCCCCAGTTGCGACGAAGACCTTTAATTCAAGCAAAGGGGTACGTATTTTCCCCGTACCATTGGCGGGGGCTGTTGGTCCATTTTCAAATCCTTTGGTTTGTGATGCTCCTGAAGTTTCTTCGGAAATTTCATTTCCTCTTCGAAAAAAAAAAAACTCTCTGGTTTTCTGCTGAATAAACCTCACGCTTACTCACTAGGAGTTACTTTTAGAATAGATTAACGCCTGTGAAGAATACTGAAATCCATCCCTTCGATACGAAGTTATGAGCACAACACAACTCTGAACCTGGAAACTTGTTATTGATCTTCTGTTCTCTTCTTTCTTCGGATATTGTGTCGACTGCCAGATTGCTCGTTACACAAGAACCAACACGTCCCAGTTATTGATCCATACAATTGGGATCGTCGTAACCGCGTCGATCATGTCTATAACAGACGCTATGTATAAAGTCAGGCCCTTTTTTTTAGCTGCCGGTAAGCAGCTCTACAAGTCATCATGGTTCTCTCCGTCCCGTTCGTTCGTTTGCGTTCGTTGCATTCGTTCTTCGTCTGTCATTCGTTTTCGTCGTCCGTTCTGTTCGCACGTTTCATTCGTAACTTCTGATCCGTACATCCGTAAGACGGTTGAGACTTGGTGGGTGATGAAGCATCCCTGGCTTGACTGAGTAACATTTTGTTTGCCTATAATGATGAGATTCAATTAAAAAAAATCCATTAATTACCTACCCCATAAAGTCTTCATTCACAACTTCTTAACCGTACATTCATCAGGTTACCTTGGTGGGTGGATGAACATGCCACTGGCTAGGCTGAGTTACATCTTTGTTTGCATAGTGTATAAGATTTATTAATCCAAGTAATTACCCCAATTAGCCTTCCCACATCGCCCTCTCCATTGAACTCCTCTCCGGAGAGCGGTTTGTTCATGACCTCCCTGGACCTTGCAGGGCTGGCCTCTTGTAGAGCAGGGACTGTTCAATTCGTCTGTCCTCAACGAGGTGGCTGAATACAGGCATGGGGGGTGATAACAGCATTCTGTGGAAGATCTGTCCACACCCTCGGTGTTGGGCTTAACTTCCATTTTGATCCCCCCAAGTGTGTTTCCGCTTTTCAACCTGCACAGGCCGGAGATGTGCTGGTTCCACAGAGTTTTGTTGGGGTACATAGGGTTGACTATACAGGCCTAGGATGAGTTAGTTGGGTACGCTGTGCTGGGCACTGATGCAAATATTAGGCTCATGGTGTAAGGCATTACCCGTCATTCAAGGTTTGACAGATGTCCGTAAGTCCATTAATGTGACAACACAATAAAACCTAATGTGGGTTGTTTAGAAACATGCAGTGCATTACCACATGAATTTTTCGTCCGCAGCTATCAAAAGTTTAGACTTGCGCTTGTCCCCCACGAATTGGTTGTTTGAATTTGTTAACGGATTGTTGTTCGATTTGTTTTAAACGAATAAAATATTGAAAGTGTGGAATCAAATATATGCCGTGATTCAAGAGGCGGGTTCGGCGCAGCCCCAGATTATCCGCGCTCGTTGGGACAGAGCGCTTGGTATTCATTCTGATGTCACCAAAATGGCTTTTCGCGAAAATGCTGATCGTATCGCCTTCAGTATTAAAAGCAGCAGTCCTCGATGACCAGTTTACAACTCGGGTTTTTTTTTTCTTAAATGAAGGTTTACGTGTGACGAAATTGGTATAATTTAGATCTCGTATTTTTGTGCGGGATTGGGTTGGTAGGGGGGAGGGGGTGGGGAGGGGGAAGGGGGGAGGGGTATCCATTTTCCTCTAAAGGTTTTCTAAATATAATGCTGCGGGTTGTCGCTTGTATTCCCCATCCGAATCTGAGAGATTTTCAGGTACGGGCTCACAAGAGTTCTATTAGAGATTTTTTTTTCCTTTTCTTGGTCGATTCTTGTGGTTTTGTTTTGCTGAGGTGATACAAATGCTGGTGCACTGCACCAACGCTCGAAGCCGTATAGTATTCTTGATATCGTCATTCAGTATGTACAGTCCGATTTCTCCAGTGATGTTGCAAGTGTTGTCTCGAAACAAAGGGTGTGGCTAACCTGACTTATTAGCAATCAGATCATTGTTTATTTTTTGATTTTATAATGATTCGTAGTATTTTGAGAACCACGTAGTGTGAGAAACCACGGTGCTTATATTGACTGTATAGCTCTCCACTGCGAAAAAATGCATCCTGGTGCAATCATTGCAGTAGCCCTCTAACTCCAAAAAAGTCAGCATATAATAACCTCGCACGCAACTGCGTAGATGCGTAATTGTAATTTTGTATATAAATACCAAGAAAGATGCACGTCTTAATACGTTCTAAATTACCAATCTTCTTTAGTATTAATTAATATTAATTTTGATTTTATTGTAATTTATGTCAATTCAGCTTCATCCCCGCTGCAAGAATAATAAGTCAAATAAATTCATTCAAATCTAATTCATTCATTCATTCAGTGTTCGAGTGATCTATCACATTTATATGTGGTTATTGTTTTTCATGTAGACTGAGTTATTTTAACCACTGTGCCGCTGGGCTTACATCTGCACTGTAAACAGTAGTGAATTAGTATTCAAATATTTGTTAGATATTATGCTTTCCAAAATTGTGAGATAAAATATAATACCATTTAGTGGCTGATTATACTTCATCAATTTCCATCCACAAAACTGTCATTTATCAACAAAATTAGTAACAGTAAGTGTAACGTTTCTGCACACCCCGGATTTGATAGACATTTAATAATATAATAACAACGGGCCATGTATCTATTTTCTTACACACCTAACAGTTGGCAGGTTTGTTTTTTCTTCCTTTCTTAGTATACCCCCCCCCTCCAACCCAACCATAGTAAATATAGTACCCCCTACCTACCTACCGAGCCACCTACCTAGTACCCCACCACCCCACTCTAGTAATACCTAACCGTAACCACCCACCCTACCCTACCCTTTTTTCTCTAGTAGTACACTAGTAACCCCCCAGTACCAGTAACCAGTAACCCCCCCCCCCCCCCATCCTAACTAATGGACCACTTAACGAATTGTCCATCCCGAATCTCTACACAGTCTCCATGAATAGAGAAACACTAATGTGCTCATATCGCTCTAGCAGGAACAATTATTAGCTTTACAAAATCAAATGATCAACGCTGAAAACATAAAACAAATATATACTGTATATATAGCATACTATATACTATTTAAAATACCATGTAACTCATGACACCTTCACTACCCTCCCATATAAGACCCTCTTGTCCTAGTTTCCATAACAATCAGAATACTTACCATACTTCCCTTCCTTCATTGCTGTACAAACTGTGATGCGTAACTCAGGATACCGTAGACACTTCTCATTGCTCATCCTCTTGCTGACGGTCACCGATCTCCCTTCTGTAGTGTAGTCGGATTGGTAAGGAGAGTGCTGAGAGCTGCGCATGCTGAGGCTGCATCCACTGATCTGCTACAAACAGTACTGCAGTCATGTATACCCACCTTGGCGATAGGACTCTTGATCAAGGAAGAGATCAATTATGTGCGTTAGGGCTATATTTGTAGTAATGGGGTTGTTGTAATTATGGTAGCTATGGTAGCTCACTTCAGATTATGAGGGGATTGGATCGGTGTCCTATCAGACCCCATATTAATCCTGTAATATTCTGCAGTAATCCATCAAATGTATAATCATGGGATATAAACAATGAAGAGACAAGTGCATTAATCATGGCCAAAAAAGTGTAATATGTTAGTAATATGATCATTACTTTCATTCCATTTACGATTCATTGATATATGTAAGGTGCTTTAAAAGAATGTCTAAAACGAGTTGGAAAGTTTTGCACGACCTGCACCAATTATCACATTATTTTTACTACTACTCTATACTAGTTAAATTATTGATATCATTAATATCAATATTCATTAATCACCATGGAAATCAAATGATAAACTCTTGTAATTAACCCCACATAGTAAGCCTATTACTAATACAAATATACACACCCATGCCATTAACTAATGCCAACCCATGTTTCCTTGTTCATATCGCTAGTGTTCCCCAAATAACACCCAAACATTGGCTAATGTTACTATTATTATTATTATCATTATTATTATTAAAATATAAAACACATTTTCCCATGGTATCTTATTGCGAATGTTCCTCTCAAGCCCTCTCATTATTCATTCATCATTATTATTATTATTATTAGTATTATTATTATTATTATGTATTATATATTATTATTATTATTATTATTCAATGTCAGTCAGTTCGTTTATTTTTGTTTCTTCAATCCTTCACAAGTAAACAGGAATATGAGAATATATAAAAGTGAATGGGAAGTGGGTTGGAAACCCCTAGACTCTGTCAAGTAGGCCCTCACTGTGAACAATGCAATGAAACATATCTCTGTGAATATCAGAGCCAAGAAAGTAGACCATTCTATTAGCCTAGTATACGGACCTCCCTTCCCCCATGAAAATAGCACATAAATTTCAAACAATGAAATGTGGGCTAGACCTATTTATTCTAATTAATATTAATATTAATGATCATTTCGTTATTATTATTATTTATATTATTATTATTATATTATTATTAATTATATTATTATATTATTAGTATTATTATTAATTATTTATTATTTCAAGCCGTCTTCTTCCATTATTACTTTTTTTGCTTAATTTGGAGAGCTTTGGCATTGAAGGGAATGTCCTCGAGGGATTCGTGAGTGGCTTCAAAATAGGGAACGAGTTGTCATATGGGCGGGTCGTCTTCGTGGCAAAGGCCACTAGTGGTGATTTCCCCAGCGATCGGTTCTTGGGCCGTTCTCTTTCTGGCGTATATTGACGATCTTGAGGTTCTGTTCATATCCAGGGTTAGACATTCGCAGACGATACTAATTTGTAGCGGGAGGTCAGTTCGAATGTTGATGCTGCAATTGTTCAAGGGATCTGAATATAATTTCCCAAATGGTACTTCCCCTTCCGACTGGCAAATGTTTTTCAATGTCGACAACTGCAAAGTTCTGCATTTGGTTTCACAATCGCAGACGCTTCCCTCACGTTGAATGGCCAAAATATTCATCAGGAGGTGATTTCAGAAAAGATCTTGGGGTTTGTTTTTGATTTTCTTTGAAAACTTCCAAGATGTGCCGAAGCTGCAAGAGAGAGGTACTTTGCTGTCGTCTTATCTTGCTTAGACGACACTTCAGTTTCCTTGATAATGATATTGTTGTCAGGCTGTTTAAGCAACTGGCACCTAGAGTATTCTGTACAATGTGGAATCCTACGTTGCAAGAGACAAGCATTATTGAACCGTTCAGCGTAGAGCAACTATAATGATTCACTGTCCGAAAAAATTATCCTACGAGTAAAGATTGAGCGTCTCGGTCCTCACCTACCAGGAGCTGAGGCTAATTCGGGGTTGACTTGATCCCGGGTTTCAAAATTGTCCCTGGAACTGCGATGGCCTGGCCTTCCACTACTTCTTCGAATTTTCCAATGTTTACTTCAATATAGGCCACTGGTCGCAACTTCTTTGCAAACGTTGTAGAACGGACATTCGTAAATATTTCTTCCTCGGCAGAGAGTGATCAATGAGTGAATTTGTCTTCTGAAAATGTTGTTTTCTCTAAGCGTGTGAATGCGTTCAAGAACAGTCGTGATATATTTTTCAGGAATCACGCGAATTATTATTCGGGTTTTGGTTTGGTTCATTTCCTGGGATGTTGTGGCTCCGTGTCGTCTAATGATTTGTTCCTTCCTGCCACCTCATCACGAACTAAACTAAACTAAACTACAAACAACTACTACTAACTACCTAAACGAAACTAGCCCTATACTACTATTCGTAGTAGTAGTATCTTCCATGACACATTTTTGGCAGACCATGTTACGGCTGTAGTGATAAACGAGTGTTTGTAACAATAGGTGACGAAACTATTAGAAGGTTATTTCCGAAAGACGGTGTGATACCCTCTATAGAACCAGCGAATTATAAACGATTAAGTAGCTGCGAGAGAATCACTAGATAGAACAACACTATTCATGCACATGGGGCAGTAAGTGCACCAATCCTAGCCTGGTCCCTTTAATGTAATGAAGTTTGTCCATTTGGCTATTTACTTCTGCATATTAACGTCCAGGGGGGCAGGGATGGCGGCTCCCCACCCCCGCCCCCCCCCCCCATGGGTTTCGGGTCCGAAAAAATAAAATCGACATAATGGATGTTCAATGAACACGTTTCGTCGGGGTGGGGTGAAGTGTCAAATACTTCCAACTGATTTTCCTATTCGTTCACAATCGAGACTCAAATCGAGTACTGCAAACTATTTGCTGTAATATAGCGTTCGCAAATGTAGCGTATGTTTACTTTACTGTTTTGAGAACACTGTGGTCATTCTGATGAGCCCCGTTTTTTAATATTAAGTGAAGCTCTCATGTTACAACTTGGCAAATTTGTCGCAGGTCGCCCTTCCGGCCTTACGTTGTGACCACAGGGCCGTAGCGAGCGGGGGTGGGGGGGGGAAGGGGGGGGGGGGGGGGGGGGGGTTGGAGGTGTCCCACACAGCCACACCCCAAAATTTTTGTCGCTCCGCCATTTTTCTTTCTGGTCGGAAAAAGAGAAGAGGAAGGAAAAGCGGTGAGAAGAAATAAGGGAAAGAAGAGGAGAACGTAGGAGAAGAAAAGAGGGGAAGGGAGAATGGTTAGAAATGGAGTGTAGGGGAAGACAGGGAATGGGAAGTGGAATATAAAGGAAAAAAGGCAGCAGCAATCTTGTTATTCGAATTGTTTCCGCACTTCAATTGCAGCGCCGGCAAGAGAATAGCCTGCTAAAGCATACGATATGGAGAATCCGTTCCTAAAATGAGGGGGGCTTTGTCCTCTTTATTATAACCACGGCACGGGCGAATATCACAAACATATCTCGCAGACTTCGTTTGACAAATCCCAAAAATTTGGGATTTTTGATTTCAGTGACGTAGATGTCAGTCACAAGTAGCACACGGGCGTTTGAATATGGATGGGAGAAACCCTGAATAGATTTCCGCGGAAAATCGCCGCATAATTAGGTCATGAATATTTACAGAAGACTTTCAAACAACATTTTACAAACAACCGAAAATGGGATTTATCGAGAATGATCTTTGAAAGCCTAAAATGAGCGAAGCACTGTTCGGCATGCGCAGGCGTATTGGCGGCCTTGTTTGGGTATCGCCGCAGACGTTCATAAAAATTGAATCCTACACAATTGGAGCAAATAAAAAAAGAATATCCATCTACGTATCCGAAACCTACTTGGTGGGAGGTTGTCTAAGCAATTCCAAATTTCATACCAATATAGTAATTTTCCAGCAACATGGGCCGTTTCCCGTAATTATTGGAAGAAATACTTCCGATTCGATTTGCGAATCAACGCGACGCTTCGCACCGCCCACTAGCACCGCCCATTAATTCATCATCCGACAAGCGAGCAAAACGAATTCGCACAGGGGCCGTTGTTCAGGCACACCGATTGGTTAAAAAAGGCCAACCCCTCACCTCCTTAGTGAATGAGGCTGATACGAGGTGAACAAGCTCAAACGCCTGTTTTTCCTCCAACAAGCTAGCAAAGATAATGGCAAACGTTCGGGCAACAAAAATAGGTATGACGAAAATTAGGTAGTAGATGTGAACGGCCGTCGCCGCAGTGTAATTGGACCAGTGACCGATTCCCTTTCTGTGGGTCGGCATTCGGCAAAAAGGGAAATAAAAGGCGTTATCGTTGGACATTTTATTTTAGTGGGATGAGTTTGACAGTTCTCTGACAGTGGTTTTTTTCTTGTCCTATATTCAGATAATATACCTTTTTTTTCGAGCCATTTCGCTGACAAAACAATCAAGAAAGATTTCAGAACCTACATTTAAACATCGGTTCAGGCGGGACTCATGCGAGCGGCATAAGCTAGATACACAGGCGTAGTTAGGGGCAAGCCCCTCCCCCCCCCCCCACCGCACCACATTTTTTTTTTTTTTTTTTTTTTGAGGATCGAAAATTCGGGGGGCAGAAACTACAACTTTGGGCAAAATAAGTTAAAATCTTGTTTGGCAAAAGATTGTCTGAATTAGTCTCAAGAGGCTGGAAATTTGATCAAGTGCCCCAGGGAATTGTCAAATTTGGCGCTCCGCGCGCGATAATGTATTGGTTGGTCTGCTTCCGTAATCACCGAGCTGGGCCGAAATCCGAATCCGCATGGTCTAGGATGCGTCGGGCAGAATTCTTCGGCGTTCCAAATTTGAAAAGGGCTCTCGCAGCGCGTTTCTGGTGAGCAGGGTCGAGTAATATACCGAACGCCCCATTTGTGGGTAGTACTCGATTTTGTATTCGAATGAAATAAGACCTGCCTGGAAAATTGTCATGCATTTAAATTGTTTCCCAGAAATTTATGTATTTCTGTTAGAACTCTCGTTGACGTCGATACACTACAAATGTGTCAAACGGTGGCAAGAAACCATTTTGGCATCTAAGCAATAATTAATGACTCTCGAAAAATCCGCCCCCCCTCCTCCCCCTTAACCCCCTTCCGCCCAAACGCCCCCCCGGAACGCGGGGGGCCCCTCCCGCATGTCAGACATCCATGTCAAATCTTCCCCCTATATCGTAAAACCCTGGCGCCGCTCCTGAGTTAACTTTCTGTGAAGTTATCCTGTTTTGATGATCTCTGAGTACATTCTAATTTTTTTCACACGATACGCAACAGAGGGGAGGATCTTGGGTACAAACAGAGGGGGAAGGGGGTACAGCACCAAGGCGGGCGATCATGGGGGGGGGGCAAACGTTCCCCCCCCCAATTTTTGGTTGAGGAGTGACGCAATGCTCTTTTTGTTGGCCCCCCCCCCCTCTCCCATTATTTGAGCTCGACTTAAACTATCGTCGCTGACCAGTACTTATCCGACCTATCATCAGCAAACCGTGTTTGAAAACAAATGGATGAAGACCTAAATGATCAAGTTGAGTGAATTCCTCTGCTGCTTATCTCCGAACTTATTCCGCCTATGGCGCGCCGGTATCTTATGTGTCCTGTAGTTCAGGCATATGAGTGCCTTGTTCAGACAGATGATGTTCCTTAACAGAATGCCTGGAATTTTACTCCGGTTTGTTTCTTGCTTAATTATCAATGAAAGAGGGTTCTCCTTCAATCCATACGTTTTGCATAAGATTGGGCGGATCTGGGGGTTTTTTTTAAATTTCCCTGGTGCGAACACTCGTTGAAAGTTGGCTGCACGGTCACATATTATCACTATGATGGCACACCGTGCGGCATCGAAAATACGCCACAAAAATGCGTAGTTTCCTCAAATATTGCCTGAATTTTTGATGGAATCATGTGCCAAGGTGACAAAAAAGGGACAATTTTTATTTTTGCCTCGAATACCCCTAAAAAGTGAACACATCTGTGTTTCGCGCGTACTATGGTGGATTTTGTCCCGTTGCTTTTCCCGTCAACTCCACACACGCTATAATGGAAATTTCCTTCCCTCCGCCTCATTGGCCCCCTAAATTGTACATATTTGGGAGGTGGATCTACACCACATTATCTCTCATTGACCTTGAAAACCTACAATCAACCTTCTTTTTTTTATTACTAAACCATTAAGACTCCGGTCCGTTTCCCTCCTCCCCGACCACGCTATTGGAACCGCGTAGCCTAAAGGCTATCAGACTGCCGGGATTCCAACGCCTGTTTTCACCCAGAATAACTGCTACCGGAAGTTCCCTGCTGTTCCGGGTATGACGTCGTATCATGCATGGTTGGGACAGTAGAGCTGAAGCTAGATAAATGTCCCACTTTTTGGGTGAGATCCTGTTTTTCCCTCTATGGCGCGGTGGCAGCGATAAGACCGAGGTCGACAAAATGTTAACGTTTTCCACTGATGACAGAATTTGTGATCACAAAAGCCCAGAATTTGAGCTTGGTACATGCATCCTAAAACGCCCGGGAGAGGTCATTTCCGGCCATCTTGGGGCTTGAGTCACAAAAAAATCCCTTTGGCGCTCTTCCCGCGCCAACCTATGGTGGCATTCCGCTTAGATAGTGTTCTCGCGCCCCGAAAAATATCTGTGCCCCCCCCCCTTATGAAAAGTCTGGTAACGCGATTGCTTTTGCAAATTTGAATTTGAGTATTGAGCAATCAATTTTTGGGGGCGACCACTTTTTGAAGTTGGGTGCATGCTCGGTGGCACATACTAATCCATACAATAGCCATCGAATATTCGGCCAGAACCACAACATCGTGCAAAGAATACATGATTAACAGTCAGGTGAGGATAACTTTTATATCCAAGATGCCTGACGTCACGATAGGCAATGTCCAAAGCGAAAAAAAAAAATCGTGAGCCCTTCGCGCGCAGTTGCCGGGCGGCCTTTACTTCTGTGTTTATACTCATTTAGCCACCTGCTGTCCCTGTTTGGAAGTGTCCCACCATGGCCTGTGGGTCCGCAAATAGGATAACAATGGGGGCGTAATCTTTGAGAAAAACGCAGCATATCTAGTGAACTGTCAAAGTGGTTCATTGCAATGTTGCTCTGGTTCAAATTGGATTCTGCAAAATCTCGCGCCTTGCGCGCGAACGCAACTGGCTTGTTGTCATTGCCCATTGCTCCATTGCTCCTTCATGACCTCACTGTAACTTACTCCACTTTGAATGGTATTTTAATATGTCCACATCACTCAAACGCACACCTTGAAAAATGATCCCTAAGGCGATAATTAATTTTGAAGAACCTTTCCTGAAATACATTTTTTAACAATATTAGGAATGCTGCTTACTGTCCCATCGGGCACGGGAAGTGCCGTTTCCCCTGCAATCTTGGGTCCTGTCGACGTAAAATGTCTTGTAACGCTACGCCCAACCGTGGTGGCGCTACGCTTAGATAGTATCATCTGGTCGCGTCCCCCCCCCCTACACAAAAGTGTAGGGTTAATCTAGCTGTTGGGGTTATGATGGATTTTCGGAAATGGCTGGATACGCTATGAAACCAATGCTTTGTGAATTGTGAAGACGGAGTTTTACTCTCCCCCCCCCCCCCTTCCTTGTTGCAACTAAAGACCATTCGTAAATCACATTCAGCAGTGAAATACTGAAGGCTGCAAATCCATATTGTCGCCTGTCGAGGTTTTTTTACTTCCTAATGGAGTTATATTACCAATTATCTTAAAACCTACCTCTTGCGTAGTGAACCAGTTTTTTAAATCCTAAAGGGAGATTATATTAACGCAATTAATTCGTCAACCAACTTGCGAGTACCGGCCAAACCTTGGTCAGAGTACTGGTGCGCATGCAGACCCCTTTTGGTGGTTGTAGATTTTGTTAGCGTTCTCCTTATATGTGTGTGAGTGAGAAAATAGACACCATCAAGAATGTTTAGGCTGGTCGAAGGTGCTAGGCTAGGATAAAGGTTACGGTCTGTTTTTAGGGCATGGATATGTCCGTCTAGTGCCACCCATCATCCAGCTGTCCGGAAGGCCTACTGGGTTACCCGTGCCTGGATAACCCTGGTATCAACCCTACTCTCAGTACTCTGCCAATCATGTGCTTGGTCCGTTTCTACGAGCTCCTTCTCATCCCTGCTATGTGTTTTCTCTGGCCACGTCCTCTGCAGTTCATTGTCAGGGTATAGTTCCTGTCAGGGACATCTATTCGTCGCGTCCCTGATGTTGGGTAACCAATGTAGCCTGCGTTATAGTTTTCTGAGTTTTGTTTCTCACAGCAAGCATTTTCTATAATTAACAGAATTTGTTTTGCGAAAGTGGCGATAGTTTTTTTAATTTTACCTCCAAAACATATTCAGTTGAGGAGCCTTGTAATAAATATATTGTGACCAGGTTTGTTGCTTCCTTTCGCTAATCAACATTGTTATGGAGGTTCGGCCGGTTGTATACAATTCATTCCTCAAATGTACAATTCCTCAAGAATAAGTAACATATCCTCAGTTCGGAGGATAATAAAGTGTAGTCAAGAACTGGTATGAGGAAAAATATATGAGAAGCGAAAGACGATTAGATGTGACAGGAAAATGGATTCTCACTCCTACTATAGGAGATCGTGAAAAAAAAAAAAAAAAAAAGGGGGAATGGGGGGGCAGGCGGGGAACCGCAGCAGACGTGTGTATCCCGCAGGAAACAGCCCTTGGGACCTCGTTAGAGGGAGGCCACGTCCATTTGGCATCCAGTGACTTTGAAAGGTCCTACCTGTTGTTCGGATCAAACTGTAGTCCAAATCCCCCAAAATGTTGTTTGAAGAGAGACAAAGATAGAGAAAGAATCGCATATGATTTATGAAATTTGACCTCATGTGACCTTGTATTACCTTTCAGGTTGTTCAGGACTAACAACACACAGTCCAATCCAACACCATGTGATCGGAACAACTTTTTCCACCACCCACCAGGTTTGTGTGAATCAGACTACGTAGGTACTTTGACAACACTTAAAATAAAACGAACACGAAATTTTACCTCGGTGACACATTGAAATCACCGTCATGTTTTTCGGGGACAACCTTTGTCCCCACCCACCAAGTTTTGTGTAAATCGGATAACTTTTTGTGTGAAACTGCAAAATAGAGGGCACTAGACATGCAGTGATGCCATTTCGAACTCATCTGAGATTTCACAAAGGGCGGGCATGTGTACAGCTTCAGTCATGGATAAGGTGTGAAAAGGCACCGTGCTATCACCTTAAGTTCCACGGGCGGCGCGAAAGAGGCTGGGACGATTAGTGAGGGGGGGTGGGGGCCGCGGTACACATCACAAACCATAATATCCCAAATTCGGGGGATATAAGGTTTTTGCCTTCGCTGTAAACGCCGCGGAAGATTTTCGTGATAGGGTAATAAGTCTTCAACGCTTTATCCGGATTGATTTGAACTGGCATGACGGTGTGCGGCCCTCAGCTGATTACAGATATGAGTTCGAAAATAGGCCTCGTTGCCAGATGATGCCCGGATTTGCAGGTTTTACGAGAATTTTTTTTTTTTTCGGATTACACTTACATTCACTTGCGGGGCGAACTCTAGAAATGATTTCCTGAAAAACATGGCAGATGATTTCAAGGTCACTGGAGGATCCAATTTCAAAAAAAATAAAGTTGTCGATTCCCGAAAACAGGATGGTGAAGACTTTAGTAGTGTCCCGAAAAAGAACATGGAGTGATTTGAAGGTCGCCAGAGGTAAAATTTGCAAGTTTTGCGATCTCAAAAATTTTGCGGGCATTTGTACATTAGGAATGTTGGTAAATTAGTTCATTTAGAGTTGCAATGAAACCTGCCCTTAATTGGGTTCACGGATGTCGTCCTGTTGATATAAATTTAAAAACCATCGTCGCTTTCCATTGTTAAAAAGTGGGAATATACAATGTTGGCGGTTTACCTACGGGTGATTGTTAAGTTTGACATGTAACAGAGAGACCAAATTCTGGGTTCTCTATTACACGTTGCAATGTATTGAAGTGAGGGAAGCTGTTTATTTTTAGCTAGGTATATTCTATACCTGTATGGACGAATGAAATGAAAGTGTATTAAAACCGTGGAGAATTTGAACTGTGGTCGATTCTTTGCATGGTTGCCGGTTGAGTTCAGTGGGACATTAAGTTCAAAAATATTGCTTATGTATATAAATGCATCCATAGTATGCACTATCCTAGTTGCTGACGACTTGTCCATTTCGGGGAATACCACGCTTATACCTTGCGTTCTGACAATGCACTTACTCCTACTGTTCCAAGAACTAAATTGAAAACCTATGGCAATCGCGCCTTTCCATCAGCCGGGCCCAAGCTCTGGAAATGTCTGCCCATCACAATCACAAGTTCCCGAAGTTGGCCCAGTTCAATTTCCCCTTGATGACTCATTTTTTCAAGTTGGGTTTAAAAGCGCTATTGAATACTTTGTAGATGTTAGCGCTATATAAGTTTATATATTACTATATACAATATGGGCATTGAGCAGCTGTATCAAGTGTATACCGACGGAAAATACAATACTACACGTGTAAAGAGGAAATAACACCGTGTTACTGTTCCAGTCTGAAGCTGTGGTGACTTTATTGATGCTGACTGATTATAGAGTGTTGTTTCATCCACAGGTGTCGTGTGATTTCAATTCCATTTATGGTTATAACAAACGTTTTGTTTTTTTTCTTTGAGTTACTTTTCAACCTAGTCGTGTATAAAATTGTTATCCTGAATTATTTTTCCACAATTTAGGCTGGTGGAATAATGGTAGTTATCCAAAGGATTGTATGCATATATCCTCAGGAGCAGTTTGCATATGCGGTATACAGAAATTTGTTGCTGTATTCTAGATTTCAATTCTGGTTACACAGTAATTTGGCAGAGGCTTCATATGATATGCTGTGATTAGCCAAAACAGCATATCCAATATGCTAATAATTTATATACCACATTGTACTCCTTACCTCTAAACAAAATAGAAAAAATAAAATGAACAAGTTTTAATATTCCGCACCCGTTTCAAACGCAGACCCATTTTTATGTGGAAAATGGAATTCATTGTTAGATTCCCGAGAGACCAGCCGGCTGAATCATGATTGCCTATGTGATTATTACCAATTATGGCTTTTCCTCTCGTTTCAAACATTATATATTTAGGTTCATGTTAGTTTATGTAATCAATCATACAGAAAAGTTCCAGAGAGAGAATATCCGTGCGAGAATAGAATACATAAAATAAAGAAAGAGAAGGTTTAAAATGGGGTGAAAGTGCCAGGGGGAAAGAGATCGCAGAAACAAACAAGAGGGCAAATCCCCGGAGTTTCAGGGATCTCATCGGAAAATGTGGAAACAATAATTGTGTCTTCTTGCTACCATTTCGCGATTTGCAAAATGGACGAAATTTACAAAATATTGTCTGAAAAACAGCCAATGTTTCCCCCAAAATTTATTTTAGTCATGAAAATTTAGTAATTCACAGCATAAATACTGGGAAACCCTTTGCTGTGATACTTTGCACCTTCTTCTGAAATTTTGAATAATTCGTATCCCAATTTCTAAGTATACCAAAAACTGAACAATTTTCAGAAAAAGAAATCTCCAATTGGCCAAATACCCCTGAAATTGACATTCTTTGGTAATTTTGGGCTGATGCATGGGGAAAGGTTGTTATTGGTGCCTTTCACATTGATACAAAGTTTGAAATCATTCAGTCATCGGAATAAGGGAATACCTTGAAATAGTGAAAAATTGTGTAAAAAAAAAATGAGAAAATTGCCCCAAAATTTGTCATTGGCCTCCTAAATTCCCCAATTGTGATAGTTCGGTCTATTGAGAGCAATGCTTTGTGTTAGTGACTATTGAAGCGTGTGCAACAATGTCACTATGTTTCAGCCACACCTAAATGGAGATATTGCGAAAGAAAAAAAAACATTAAAAATCTGACGGACACGCAAACGACACACCACACAAACAACACACATCACACACACACACCACACACACACACACACACACACCACACAACACGCACACACACAAACGGACACTTCCTAAGTGCACCTCATTGCTAATATAGGTGAATGGCAAAGTGACTACATATCTCATCGGCCCTTCGGGACGAGAGATGAGATCACGCGGGTTATTTAACAAAGGGTAACAGGAAGTCAAATGGCACACAAACCTAATTAACAACTAGTCACATAGATCAACCATGTTTGACCCTGCTATATCGAAAGTTATTTTTAGCTTTCAGTTTTGGAATCATGGTGGTGTTACTGAAGGAAAGAGGGAGGGGGAAGCGTGGGGGGGGGGGATTGAGTTTGTTCTCCCATTAGTCAGGTAGAATGAACTAGTAGAGGGTGATTAAAACCAAGAGGCTGGTGGATATATGAGCACTTCATAAGTGATCTTCTTTAATTTGCTTCAATGCTGTTTGACTTTTAACTAATCACTGGTGACATTGGTTGAGTCGTTCATCTCATTTTTAACTAATCAATGCATGGTGACATTGACAAATGAGGGAACAAAGACACATGGACGAATCTATTTGCCAGTGTTTGGCACAAGCGACACATGAAGATGACGGTGTCGGTGTTTGGTGGTCCGGTTGTTGGTGTCGAGGAATGCGGTTGTTGTGGCGGTGTTGGTGTCGGGACCATTGAGGTGTCGGAAATTTTGATGGTGTCGGCCGAAACGGTAGTTTTTTTTTCGTTCAATCATTTTCCAAGTTCATTGGAATCGTTCAATATTTCAGTGTTATATGAATATTATATCAGTTGTTCTTCTTCATTCTGCAAGGCACAGGCTACCTTCACTCAAATCCTCCAGATTCTAACCTCCAACACTGCCACTGGGGACTCCAATGATCGTGCATCCATACAAAAAATGTATGTATTTAGGGGCATAATGTAGCCAGTTATTATTAGGTGGCACAAACGGCGCCGGCCATAAAATGACCCAATTTTCTTTACAACGCATAGGGGGTACGAAATATAGGTGCATACCACCACAATATTTACACTCCCTGAATTGCAAATCTAAACGATTTCGATTACTGATTTGTCAAGAAAATTGCAAGTCTCAACCACTCAATCATCATATCAGCGATAAAAGTATCAATAAGAAAACAGATTTTAGGGGTGGTTGCCACATGGTCAGTGGTTGTACTAGTTGTATGGAGTGAAACTCCCGTGGTTGAGAACTTTTGTTCTATGGTATGTGTGCGTACATATTGCGCGATAATTATACAAGCAAAACTGATTTGGACTTGTCGAAAAAAAAAAAATCTATAGAGGTAGCGTTGACAAATGGTTGGTGGGCTCCAGCATTTGATAAGGAAGTAATTGCGGGGGATAATGTACTCTGTTCCCCTAGCCTTAAGTGAAAATAACTGCAATCATTTTTCTCTGACCAGGATTAACCAGATGGGGATGTGGAGAGCATGGGGGTGTGACGTGCTCGGCCGGATGAATAGGGACTTACACCTAAACTGGGTGACTGAGATAATCGCATAACCTGGGCACCCATTGACACCCCAAAAGATGGGCACAAGCATATCAATCACATGTGTGGAAAATTTGTTTGACGTTCGTGTTAGAATTAGGGTGGGTGAGTTGGGTCACTAGGAGTATAACTTAAGGGTTAAAGGACCAGAGGGTCATCAGATGAGGGTTTGGAGGTACCCAGGGCATGGGGCTATCATATTAATTGAGAGGTGTAAGCCTTGTGTCTGTACATTCCATGAACTGTTAGGAAGACAAACGTTAAGCATGTGTATGCCCCATAGAAACAAATATATATGAACCTGTGGTGTTGAATTGTGTGAACATGACTGCATGGAGCCAGGATCACTCCCCACTCATTTACACACCACTCATGGAGGACTGACCGGACGGGTACTTAGTCACATCCACCCACCGCGTACAATCACCCCGCCTCCTCTGGGCAAATGACTCAGCTTGAAACCCCATCCCCCAACTCCCTGGGGTACCCGCTCCTGTCATGAACTACGGGCGACCCACGGGTTCCCCCACCCCAAGATCCCGTCGGGGACAGGACACGGTAGACAGGTTTTTTTCTGCCGGGTAGTTTTTCATAGATAACCGGCCGACTGTGAACGACGCAGAAAACATGCATCAAGTGTATCCTAACTTGCCCCGTCATTCGGGGGCCAACATAGTGCAAAACGATTATATCAAATAACAAACTGTGGATTGCGTCCTTGCAGTAAACCCAGGTCTGTTCGCGCACAACTTTATATCTCAAATTGCTTAAATATCACATAAGGATATCATTCTACAACTTCACAACTCTTCTGTAGGAGGATTGTGCTGACGGGTCATATCATAGATCAATATGATTGGGTAACATTACAGACATGCTTTAGCCCAGAGTAGCGCAGTGTTCGGAACTACTAGGCAGTAACTCGGGGTTTAGCCCAGGCCGTGGGGTGCAGTAACCTATTATGGGATGGTATTGATGTCACTTTGAAGAATGGCCCAACTTGTTAATTTTAATATGTGTATTATTTTGCTCGTGCAACTGCCCATACTGAAACATGTTTACAAACAAGTATATGCTAAACACTTCACGGGTTATAGAATGTTTGATCCCAAACAATGGTCTCAAGTGTTGGTGTCGGTGTTGGTGTCGTGTCGGGAGCTACGGGTCTCGGTGTTGGGAGTCGGATTTGCCGTGTCGGACACAACACTGCTACTTGCCAGATAACACCTATTTCACCCCCTCCTCCCCCGTCTTTTACATTTTTGGCTGTCAACAAGCGAAAGCTTATACCCCCTAATAGACCCTGCTTGGGAATCACACTAGCATGTCCACAAAATTACAAAATTCACAACTATTGCTCGGAACATCAACGCAGTTGGACCTTGCCAATAAAAGTTGTCGCTGATCCCATTGTTCCCTTACTTTTTCTTCAACTTTAAACAGTTCTGACCCCTGAACTGATCTTCAGTGACCTTGACAAATTCCACCATGATTAAGGTAAATTCACCCCATAAAATCATGACCGGCTATATACCAGATACATTGTACATGACATTTCGGTTTTTCGCTGCTTACAAAAGCAAGGGAAAAAGGATGTGTCAACCCCCTAAATTGACCTTTGAGGCCGTGTCATTCAGGGTTAGAATCGAGCACATTTCATTCCACAAACTCGATATTTAGGCACATACTGTTTGTTATGCAGCCTTGTATAGAATCTTTTTAGACAATTCTCATGTTTGTTAACGCGAGATTTGCCATGGAATCTTGGAGACCATAAAATGCGAAACATGTATAGACCCTCAACAGGTTTTGTTGTAAATATGCTTTTTAATGTGGTTGAGTCCCTCTTGAATCTATTCGAAGACGCGGTGTTGCGATATGAATATAAATCCTGAGGTATTAGCAGGGAGGTGGTAATTTCATAGAGGGATTAACTGTCATGCATATATATGAGGGCGCCGATTTTCTAGCAACTCACGAATGCTTCGGTTTAAGTTGCTTGGTCACATAGGGATTTTGCCAACTCCTTGTTCCCCCATTTATTTGATAATTTTTTTCCTGCTACCAAGCTTAAACACGCTCATGCGCAGCTATGAATACTAGCCCCTAATCCCCACTAAGACATACAAGAAAGCCATTGGGCGAGCTACTACCTCCAGCTAAAGTCTAGATGATTTGAGCGAATTTTGACTCACTAATACATCGTCAAAATTGCAAGTGTACACGTTTTTAGGGCGGGCATATAAACAGGTATTATTCGACGGAACTATACAATTGTCGTTTATAGTACTTCGTCTGGGCGATATTTGTAAGTATTGTGTAAAGTAGGCTTTTTTATTTCTCCCAATGAGTGTTGTCTAAATATGGTTTTGTACGACTGTTCGGACCGTCAGTGTATGCATGGGAACTCGCATGACTTTACACAACTATTTGTATCAATATTATACAACCATACACTAACCAGACAGAAGTCAAAATGCCTCAATGATTCCTTGACTGGTCCTAACTTGATCAAGCTACGCATTGTCAACTTCACCTGCTTACAAATGATTTACTAGGGATCATGTAGTACTCATTGTCACTATTAGCAAAAATATCCATCTCCATTTTCCCCCAAACTCGTCCCGTCTTCACCCAAAAACAATAGGTCCTGATTCGATCAGGCATTCTGGACTTTCCCTGTTGAAAGGGTTTTTATCTGGACCGTCAGATGACCTTAGATTTGATGCCGATCGACAGGAGTTATGTTATCATTAGGGAACCAGCATCTATGTAAGTATGAGCTCAGCCAAGAGGGGGATCTATTATTGTGTTACAACTAAACGTGGCCGAAAATCATTTTTTCACATTTTTCAATTTTCTCTGAAAAAAAACTGGCGTTTGCATCAAAAAACAATATGGTTTTTGTACATACCAGGCATTCTGGACTTTCGTATCAACAAGATTGTCACCTTTGACCTCTCTTGACCTCAGATGACCGTAGACCATACCCAAATTAATGGGGTCATCTACTCATTATTGTAGATCAAAACCAAGTATTGAGCTGCATCATCTACAGGTATTCAGTATCGTGTTACAAGATAAGAGTTGCCAAGTATCAATTGTTCACAATTCTCATTTTACCCCAGATATGAACCCAAGACAACCAAAAAACAAATGTTCTGTAGCCCCATAAGAAAGCTGCATACCAAATTGCAACTGATTTGGGACCCAAGGCATTCTGTCTTGTTTTCAGACTGTGACCTTCCCCTTGGCCTCAGAGACTCGCCCCAAAACAATATGGAGTATGTTCTCATCATGGGAACCCGTGTACCAAGTATGAACTCATCCAACAAGTGGGGTCGAGGTTATCGTGTTAGAAAGCCACTGTAGGCCGCCCCCATAACATACAAACACTACAACAAACACAAACACACACACACACCAAACCACACTTGTCATGCTGCGTACATTCTCTGATAGTGTCGATCATACGAAAAAAACAAACAAAATCCACGGTATTTCGAATGAAATATTGTAGTGACCCATACCGAGAAATTATAACTACAGTGCCACGGAGGGAAGAAAATGCAGTTCGCCGTTGGAGATTTTGATATAAATTAAGACATCAATACATAAAACAGTCGTCGCAGCACAAACCCGATCTTGTGCACAATATCTCGAAATGACTCGCGGTGAATCACCGGGCGGCCTTACATGTTTCGAATATCTTCTGTTCAGCAAGAGACCGGGGTTCGAAGCCTTATAGCGGCACGGGTTTAGAACATTCTGTGATC
>JAODTK010005077.1:0-11835 GCA_026419785.1 Sclerodactyla briareus | reverse complement strand
CACCGTTAATATCGGCAATGCCAATCCTGGCCGGTCCTGCAAAGGTCAGAATGGTCTGACACCAACGTTGGAAGGGCCATACTAGGCTGGTCAGTCAATAATTGAGCCTATACAAATGCAACGATCGTGAACCATCTCACGACGAAAGTGGCGACGGTCCCATATAAAAACTAGGCTCTGCATAAGTCATATATTATGCTATAGTCTGGAAATTTATTCACTTACAAACGCATACGGAGTTTGTATCCTTTCACTACATTGTTCACGGAGTATCATTCTGACTATTTTCCTTTCCACCGGGCCCCACAGAAAAACTGAGCGTCACATCATATCGGCGTATAATCGGTTTATCCACAGCAGAATGAAACCTTGCAGTATCACCGATTCCCAACAGTTCGATGTGACAAGCTCTCACAATACTCGTCGTCTATGACATCCCCATTCGTGCAAACCTGTGAGCCTTCTGCCGGACTAAGGTTAGACCATATCCCAGTAAATTGGCGGAATTGGACAAACCAATGACCATAGCTCCTTGGGTTAACGTTTGTTTGTAATTTGAATCACCAACCCCGATTCCAAAACTACAAATTTCACCCGATCCGTCTGTCACGGTTTTCCGAAAATTCCTGCGTAACGGGAGGCGTGCTCCACATACGCACGCATGCACGAACATACATACCTTACATACATACTACAAATACATACATACAACCTACATACATACATACATAACATAACATCCGCACACAACATATAATCATTCCTTTTTCTCTGAGCGAATGCACAGGGCGCGATCCGGTCAAAACAAGCAGTGAAACATGCAGGACTGATATCCTGGATATAGAGATCATATTCGCAGCACATTGAGTAAATTCGGAGATGAGCTGTTTCATTTGGCGAAAGAAGCAAAATACCTGCCTGTCGACATTGAGTTCCAGCTTGAGATAAAAGGTGAATGAGGGAGCCAGCTGGGGTTGTGAGCATTGATACATACCACATAGCACCTGTGCTCGCAACATTGAAGCCGACTAATGCCGATAAAATAATGCCATATGCCTTGATACTGCTTCAGTTTTGATCAAATGAAACAAGGGCGGCAACCACAGGTTGGAAGTTGGGGATCCAGTAACGTGAACCCACTCTGTGTTGTAGGCCAGAGCATTAGCCCAAAAATTACCCCAAAGTTGACCATATCGGGGAAACAATCTGAAATTTTTGAACATAGGTCCAGAAAAGGGTGTAGATTAAGGGTGTAGACTAAACATCCCGGCCGGGCAGTCCCAGTTGTGGAACGTCGTAAATTCAAAATTGCGTCCAAAATGGCTGCCATTTTCACTGTATTGGCATAGCAACTTTGTCTTCAAATTATCACCGGAAATGAAAAAAGGTGTCTGTTTTATTATGTTTTAAGGCACGAGGAATTAAATTAATCATTTATCTGGTGATCAAATTCATCTATAAGGCATAACCAGATGGGGGCGTCCAAGATTGATTAAAATGGGGCCGGATTTCCCATTTCTGCATGAATCTGCCTCCAGATTAAGCAGACAGTAAACATGGGTTGATCCCATTTTCTAATGTACAACAGATCAAGGTCACTAATAGGAAAAGACCTAGGTGAATAGGGACCTATAGTATTGAAACGCTTGCAAGCTCCTGGACTCAAAGATAGCGTCAAAATAACCCCCTCCCCTCCTCCTTTGCTTGACCTAATTCGCCAATAAAAAAAATATCTCAGAATCAAACTACAATCCTGTAAAAGAGATTTTTTTTTAAACAATCAGTAATAAGGATACCTGTGGAAACCAAAAGTCAAATCTCCTCTTGAGTACAAAAAAAATACAATAATACTAAAAGATACAGTTGAACCGAAATTTGATCTCGTTTCATGTAGTTATTTTCGTTGATAATTGAATCCAACAACCTACTAATGCATGATCACGAGGATAAATCAATGCACCACGATATTCCAAATGGAACAATTCCGCTGGCAGATAATCTATCTCCTCATCCTGCACATTGTTATAATGTGCAACAGTGGTCTATATACATCGACTGTACAGCGATGTACGGCACGGGACATCAGAAGAGTGTTACCACTATTCCTAGAGAGTTCTCACCTTGACAACTGATTGCATAGAATAGGATAGCCAAAGCTGTTTCATCATTAAATTCAATACCCTCTAGGGCCTATTTTGTACCATCACCTGAACAGGAACTGCGGGCATCAATCCGGGGGAGTGGGGGGTCATGCACCACATCCTGGGATGGGAATATTCACTCTCACAATCCTGGAAAGAGGAAGGGTATGCCCCTTCTCTAAAAGATTCATACACCACTTGACTGCAGACTTCTCACATGGGAGTTGGGGTGTCAAAAGTCCAGGAGCCCTCCTCCACGACTGATTTGTGGATTGACACACATGGGCATATAATGGAAATATTGCCTAACCAGTCTTCTCAGCTTAGTGGGCCGTAAGGTGGGACGAGAGAAGGGGTACTGTTTAGGGGCAAGTAGGGCCGGGATCAGCTGAAATATGCATCTAATGCCCTACACTTTTTTCTTCTCTGTGTTGCTGATTTCTTGGGGAGTCAGAACATCGACTGGGCCGATTCCATTCCAGCCTCCTACCCCTGTTATGCCCTGGACAGAAACTACAATCCGCCGTGGGAAAAAATATCACTCACCCACCTGCTCACTGATTAACACATGCCTGGCCGGAGCCTAGCCCACTCTGCCTGCGCTACCAATCGACTATCCTTGGGCTAGCGCACACCCCCCCTAGCTACGGCACCCCCCCCCCCTTCTACGGGCGTTTCCCTACCGTCGGTCCCGTTCACACATATACGGTGCAGGAACGTCCGCCGGAGGCGTGTCATATGCCCAAAAAGAATCCCATGTTGTCGCAAGGGCGTCACGCAGAGAATCCATAACTCGGCAAGTAATGCAGCACCCTCCGCAGTACAGTCAGTAACTCTGTCTCCCCCTAATGAGACACCGAACCCTCATCCAACATCCATCCCAGACATGTGGTTGGAGCTAGTGTACTACCCGTACCAGTGTCACACACCTGTGACAATGGGAAGAACTCCAACGCACACTTAACATCACTCTCACTTCCAGAATACCTTGAATCCGGGCTATATCAGGGAACAAGACAGAATCGTCATAGACCACAGAAAACCTCTACCAAAATTCCTTATCGCTCAGACAGACACGGAGAGCAAGAGCTATCCACAGGTCCGTTGAGTTTTCTTGGGAGTGCAAACTCTACTGCTTGGGAACGTAGATGTACAGCAGCTTGACAACCGATTCTGTTTCCAGGATGATCCTAGCAAAGTCGATTTGGAGGAATGTAATCATTCTAATCTATTGCAGTCCAGTACTGTATTACCTTTGCCCATTCCAGATTGATTGGAATAGTTTAGCCTCTGTCCAGATCTTTGGGTAACACCTGTGTTCCAAATAGAGCAGTAAAGCCATGCAACAACTTAATGGCAGCCTAGCCACCAGCTTAGAGCATCCAGTTGTATGCCAAAGCCCGTCACTCAAATGCCTCACGAGTTGCCTCAGTAGTCGAACGTCATAACCGACAAGCAGTTCGGCCCTGGTGGTTGCATCACCGGTCCTTTTACATTTCGAGCATGTAGCCAGCTTCGTACAACCTCAAAATACCCAGCAAAATGTTTGTTTTTTCTGATGTAACTCCGCTACATGTAGTGTGTCTATTGTATCTTAATCATATGCAATTGGTTCTCAAGGGAGGCAACCCCATGTCCACACCACAGAAAACAGAAAAAATATGAAATATTCAGTTCAAATGCTTGTAAGGCACTGATTGATCAATGGTTGTTCGTTGATGTTCCTTCTCGCCTTTGGCAGTCTTTTGCAATAGCCTATTGCAATCTAGCCTATTTCAAATAGCCTATGCCTAGCCATTTGTTCAGCCTTGTAAAGTTATTGAAATAACCTGTTCACAACTCGCGTTCTATACAACTACTATTTGTTACATGATCCATAATGAGATGTTGAATCATTATGGAAAATGTGTCATTGTCTTTGCACTTACATTTGAATTGACCAACATGTACAAATGCTATGCAATATTTTATTTTACCAGTACTACTGGACCAAGGTATAATACTTGGCAGTGCCGATACATTCAACATATTCTGAATCATTGCTCGAAGATCGGGCGAAAATCCTGGCAAATAGTAATAGAGGGTTTGCTTTCTCACTTAGTTACGACAATTGAAGTGTCCGTATTATCGCAAACAACGTTTCACATGGGTCGGGTATTGGATTACTAGACGTAGAACAATTTGTGAGTGCAGCAATTGTTGCAGCAATATGACTTGCGACCCCAGAAACTGAGAGCTGCACTCACTTGCAATAAGTGCAGTGTCCAGTTTTGTTATAACACAATTCCCGTGAAACAGGTGAAGTGACGAAGAAGATGCACCATTACCCTTGAAGGCGAATGAAGCACTGATTTGTCAGCAAAACAAATAGCTGAACCCCTAATAACATTGCAACATTCAGTCCTTAGCTATTTGAATTGGAATTTTTTGAGCACCATACTGGGTATTCGCTTATAGACACAATTGATTACTCACATAGTAATTGAAATTATATATGATTCCCATACCCAGAACATATATTTAGACAGCTGTTCTCTTCCAATGCCAACTGTCGATAAAAATATGACAATATTGAAATTGTCGGCCTTTTTGAATCAGTTTTTGGGCGCCACCTTGGTTATGTCATATAGAAACCATCTGAGTACTGACTAACGTTTATTGAATTCCATCGATGCTCGAAACAATATCAATAACACCTTTTCATTCCTTGTGAAATTTGGAGACAAACGTGTGCAAATAGTGAAAATGGCGGCCATTTGGACCCATCTTGGATTTCACAAGTTTACACAACTGCGATTTAGGGGATTTAAGTCTTGTTAATCCTCACATAATCTGACCTTGTTGAAAAAAAATCAGCTTGTTACCAGACCGTCCATCTTTTTTATCTAATGCTCTGTGGCTAGTTTTGTGAAATAACGTTGTTCATGGAGACCCTCAAACGTTGGGAGTCGCTTCGGAGAGGCAGAGGTGTCCCTGCCGCGTGTGTAACGGCGTTTTTCCGCCTTCCTGGGGTTAAAAGCCTCACGTCGGCCGTGTCGACGTCCTAATTGCACTAGCGCCTCCCTCCCCATCCCACCCCAAGGCCTGCCACAACTACTTACTCTGCGTACGCCTAACATACCATATGTTCATACACTGTTCTACTCACCATATCGCGTTCTACAAAAAGGCTGCACATTCATATTGATCAGTGTTAAAAACAATTGCCCTACCCAAACTATACCCACTACCCCCCCCCCCCCCCCCCACCCCACCGCATTGACGTACCTGGGGGACAGGGTGGTTTTTTTCCCCCTCGCCAACAAAAGATCGGGAGGGCGAATCGGGAAATCGACGGCAAAACGGAAAGGAAGGGGAGGGATGGAAACAACCAGTGGAAAAACAGAAAAATCCAGTAAAGGTTCGATTGAATGGTAATAATCGAAATAAGTGTTCCCAAAGTCATTGAGGGTATGAGGGTATGGTGAGATATAGAAGCATGCTTTTCCTGTTTCCGACGCCCTCGGAAGTAAGGTGTCCACCGCCGCCCCCCCCCCCCTTTCCTCCCTCACTCCCTCCTCTCGCTCATCTCTACGTCGGCAGAGGGAACCGGAAGAAATGTTCCGAAAGGCTGGCGACGCGCCTCCCCCGGCCCGCGATACCCGTTTGTATTCTTGGTCTGGAAATATACCGTACCGCGCCACGGTGTAGCCTACATGCACCGCGCACATGTCACCCTCCCCTATATATGCTCTGGAGAAGCGGAAACCGTAGCGCCTATATCTCGCTGCAGACGCAGTGGAATGGTGACTTGGAGTAAACCACCTTGTTACAGAGCACAATCATAAACGTTTGCTGCAGGTGAACACTCGTACGCTATGTGACACGTTATGACCATAGTTCCGGACTGAGACAACGCAAATACCACCAGACGCGTAATTGGTCGAATGCCCGCATAAATTATGCAATTAAAATTAGACGGCTTAATTATCATGTTTTTTACCGCTCTGAAAATTCAACATACATCGATCCTACCTTATCCTGTACCTATGTTGGTCCGCACTATAGTCCCCCGTCTTATTGGTCACCTATCTACGTAAATCGTTCGTTCTAGCCCCCTTTCCAATAGTCCCCTGTTCTTTCGGTCTCATGGTCCCCCGTGTCATTAGTTTCCCCCCTTATCCATCCATCCGTCTCATTGGTCCCCGGTCTATTTGTCCCCTGTTTTCATAGTCCCCTGTCTCATCGGTCCCCTGTTCCTTGTCTCTTGGCTCATTGGTCCCCTGTCTCATTGGTTCCCTGTCTCATTGGTTCCCTGTCTCATTGGTTCCCTGTCTCATTGGTTCCCTGTCTCATTGGTTCCCTGTCTCATTGGTTCCCTGTCTCATTGGTTCCCTGTCTCATTGGTTCCCTGTCTCATTGGTTCCCTGTCTCATTGGTTCCCTGTCTCATTGGTTCCCTGTCTCATTGGTTCCCTGTCTCATTGGTTCCCTGTCTCATTGGTTCCCTGTCTCATTGGTTCCCTGTCTCATTGGTTCCCTGTCTCATTGGTTCCCTGTCTCATTGGTTCCCTGTCTCATTGGTTTCCTGTCTCATTGGTCTCTTGTCTCATGGTCTCCTGTCTCATTGTCTCTTTGTCCCATTGGGTCTCCTGTCCTAATGGTCCTTGGTCTCCTTGGTCCCCTGGCTCATTGGTCTCTTGTCACAATTGGTCCCTCCTGTCTCATTGGTCTCTTGTCTCATTGTCCCCTGTCTCATTGATCCCTGTCCCCTCATTGTTTCCTGTCCATTGGTCCCTCGTTGTCTCACTGGTCTCCGTCTCATTGGTCCCCTGTCTCATTGGTACCCTGTCTCATTGGTACCCTGTCTCATTGGTCCCCGTTCATCATTCCATCCGTTAGTCCTCCTGTTTTTATTCGTGTATTAAATTCCGTTCGTTTGTCTGTCATCCCGTTTCCTATACTGTGGAAGTGACAAAGGTATCTCTTTAAAGTTGGTAACAGGGGACAATTGGAGCCCTAAAACAGTTTAACCCACACCGTTGACGTGTGGGTGGCCAGATGCAGATGATGGATGAAGGGTACCCCCAACGCAAATTAATCTATAAATCCATCACCACTATGAAGGATGGAACATCTGCGATATTACGTCTGCGTCAAATGGGCCCTACGCATAGGATGACGAAAACTTTAATGCACGGGGGACCAAGGACACGGGGGACCAATGGGACGGAGGCCAAAGAGACTTGGGGACATTGTTGAGACAGGGGACTACAGACCTTAGCCCGTACCTAGTACCAAACCAACTAACCATATAATCTACGGTTCCTCCGCAATCTTGCTAACGAGCTTAAGCAATATATTACATAAAATGGTATCAATGTACCGTACTTGATTAGTTACTTTTTGCCCCCAAAAGTAATCGATCGTGTTCACTCAACCCCAATCTGCCGATACTAGCCTACATACTAAATTCATCAAAATTGGTTTCACCGTTTCGGGGAAATCCTAACGAGACAGCGAGACATACACCCACACACACACACACACACAACACACACACACACCACACCACACACACACACGTCCGCCAGGAAGCGCGAGTTGGCACGCGGAAATGTGAATTACCTAGGATGTTACCTTTGACTCGAAAAACGCTATGTACAACCTTATTATCTCACATATTCGAGAACCTCTAAAACAATTTAAAGCTACCCCCACCCCCCCTCTCCCGACTTCTAGGAACCACGATGAGATGGACATTGGAGGGATGTTCTAGGAAAACGGGATTATAATGAAAGGAAAGAATGTTGGTCAGGAAATAGGATGAGGGCCCGTATCGGGGACATGAGATCCTCCCACCCTCCTCCGTCACGAAATTCTTGGGGGTACCCCGGATCAATACCCCGGTTTGAATTTAATACTGTAGGTCATATAAAGCAACGCTATTCTGTTGGCTCCGCACTCACACCATCACACCGAAAACGACGTCAGCATGCAGTGTGGTTCCTTACCTGACGGTAGAATCGTTTCGTATCAGGGGCCCGTCGCAGCTGGATAGGGGGTTTGTTGAAATCAGCCGCTGATATAATAGATGATTGCCGGACGGAATGCTTGTATTCGTCTGTCTGATCGACGATCCGCGGGGAGACAACTGTATCTAGCGCAACGTTAACGTGAATAACTCGTGATCAGGGAAACAGGCTACCAGCGTATAGCAGTGCTGTGAGAGAAATAGCTACCGTATTTCAAAAAGATATAAATCTAGCATGTAGCGCCGACTTTTTAAAATTAATGATGACAATATTAGTGTGAAGCTGTTTTATTAGGCACGCGAATGTGCGAATGGTATTTTCCGGCTCCTGTGTTATTCCTGTAAGTTATTCTTTGGTACGCGAATAGGAGAATTGCGAACAGGCGATGATTTTGTCGGGTTGACAATTCAAATCGCCTGACGCGCGCGACAGCCCGCGATTTGAACATTTGGACGCCGAATGGACACCGTTACTCCGCATTGTACTTTGCAAATTAGACATTACCGTGTCTTTACGTCGTGCAATTCCCTTTATTTCGTCTGTGAAATAGGCCTACCTCGTCTATTGCATTATTCTAAACTGCGTCATATGTTCGAACAGTCGGCCCATGAATGAATAGGTGCAAGGTTTTTATAACCTGACGGTGGGAATTTTTTCCGAGGCCGGGGGAATCTCGCACTCGGGTGGATAGATTTCTCGAGGAATCGACCAACCGGGAATGTAATATTTTTAGACTTCTTTCGACCCACCCAGAATGAAATAACTAAAATCTACTGAAACAACTTCACCCCGGAAAAATGTCAGGTCATGTCTTACCCCACCATTATTAACCCATGCACTCATGCATGCTCTCTAAAAACAGAAGATGAAATTCACCCCCCCCCCCTCGTGATGTTCCCCCCCCCCCCCTCCCAAGAGATTTGTGATTTTCGAAAAAGATATTCTTTAGTCATTATTCGACTATGCCAGTGTTGAAATAGATCTAGCAAAATCAACAAAAAATATCACAAGAAGGCAGTATTTTGTCCAAATTCGCCTCGAATGCGATCAAGATTGAAAAAAAAAAAATCATTGACCTGAAACTACAGTCCACCTCTTTTTAATTACTAAACCCTTATGGCTCCTGGTGGTTTCCTCCTCCCTCGACCACGCGATTTGAACTGCTGCAGTTGCTTAACTAAACAGACTGCTTGATTTTTCAACGTCAGTTTTCTCCATGTGACGCTTCTGACGTCCTTCCTGGTGGAGATAGACGCTGAAGATAGCTACATGTCCAAATTTTCTGGTGATATCCTGTCTTTCCAGATGTGCCGGACAACCCAAAAAAATTGCTCTGATGCCCAGGACTGTGAACACAAATTATTTGAACTTTCTGACGAACATTGGGGCAGCGAAAGACCCCCGAGGTCTACCAACCTGTTAAAAATTTCCAACCGATTACAGAATTTGTGATCAAAATGCCCGAATTTGAAGCTTGGTACATGCAGCCTAAACGCTCGGAGAGGTCATTTCCGGCCCTCTTGGTGCTTCGCGCAATCAAAAAAATTCTCGGGCGCTCCGCGCCAACCTGTGTGGGCGCTCCGCTCAGATAGTATTCTTGTTCCCCCCGCATGTCTGTGCTCCCTTGTGCCCCCTCCCTCCCCCCCCCCCATTTGAAAAGTGTGTGACGGGCCCACATTGCTCGAATGTCCGATGTAATTTCAGTCTAATAGATTGAAGTATCACTCTATCATTGGCGAAGATTCCTCTCCAATGGGGATGAACTGCGCTCTAAAAATGGAGTGATAATCACCGTATATTCGTGTTTTCGATGGTACCATTGGGGTGGGTCAGTCAGCACACTTCGAATTCGCACTCTTGAAGGTTGAAAGTCTTACTCCATAATGGGCGACGGATTTTCTACAATGGAGTGAATGGATGGGATGATCACACCGCAACTTTATGGATGAACATTCACTCGTTGTTTTTTTGGAGTGTTGTTGCCAATTTCTTTAGCATCTCTAAGGGACATACATCGTGTTTAAGAATTAAAATAGGCCCATAGCTCTATAGGGCTCTATAGCTATAGGCCCATGAGCCTATTGCCCGTTGTTTCGTCAATTGGGTAGCTTGAGTCCCCTCTGCGTATTCTTCAATAAGGAGGTATATCCTGTGACAATAACACATCTTGCCTAAAGTGAAGGCGGCGGGCGGGCAAGGCGGGCGGGGGGGCGGGCGGGCGGGCGGTTGGTTGCGGCGTTCTCTCGAATCGGTTATGTAGCGATTTTACCAGCCCGCACGCGTGCACGCCGTGGTATTTCGTCATCGATTTCCCGAAGTTCCCTGCGTCTTACGGTTGTAGCCGATAGGCTGAGGTAGAAGACAAGTTAGGTCCAAAATACAACACTCAAAACTGTTTAGTTATTATATATGCTTATACAAATCTGCCCTATTTCACCAGCCACCAGACGGACATATTTGAACACATATTTGCATGTTTAACCATTGAAGTGTCAACAAGTATATGTAATTAATCTCGGAAACCTGTTCCAATTGTGGAGGTGGCAGTATCGTTGACATTTAGAACATTTGGTTTTATAATTTACAAACACCGGTGTTTAGTATTAAACACTAGAATGCGTCCCGGTGGTGATAAAATAATAATAATAATAATATAATAATAATATAATAATAATAATATAATAATAATAATAATAATAATAATAATAATAATAATAATCATAAATAATAATGAATTAATAATACACGGTTCTTATGAAAGTGCATGCATATACACACGCTTAAGTGGAAAGAGGTGCAGATTATTGATTGTTGTGTTGAACGCGGCACACAACGCCTGCACGAAGCCTGCTAAAGCAGACGACATTAGGCAGCATACCACATATGATGGCTGTTCCTCCGCCGCCCGAAGTACCAGGGGGTCCGTATATACATCCATTTTCCAGCGGGGTGTGAATCATTTTTAAGACCGACAAGATTTCTTGAGACCGATTCTTATTATCGTATTTTACCAAAGGCGGCGCCATGCGCTCGTGAGGGTGATCTGGGTCCCGACTGGGTGGCCAATCGTTTCGTTTCGTTAGTGATCTTGTTGATAGACTGGATCTGGGAGGAGGTCTAAGGGGAGGGGGTGACCCCTCACTTCGGGAATTTTGCAAACCTGAAAAACCCTCAGACGCAAAATAGTACTATCCGTAGTACGATATTCTAGGCATGAATTATATTAGAAATATTATTTTTCGGCCAACACTCGTGCCCGACACGTAAACTGTGTGCCTAAGATAATGTGTGTCAAAAACGGTCTGTAACCTATCTACATGAATAACTGGGCCTCATATATTAGTTATCATAATTAGGATTACTAGATCGTTGTCGATGGATACAGGGGCGGTGCTACAGGGGCAGGGGATGGCAGCTGTCCCCCCCCCGATGCGGGTTTGGGGCTGAAAAATAAAATCGACAGAATGAAGTTTTAATGCCCACGTTTCGTGGTGGGTGGGGTTGAATGCATTGAAGTGTCAAAATGACGTTATCCAACTTAGGTTATTTCATATTCGGTCTCATCAAGACTCAAATCGAGATCAAAAATGTTGCTGTAATATAGCGTTCGCAAATGTTAGCGCATGTGTACCAGGGCCGTAGCGAGCGGGGGGGGGGTTTTGTCACCCCCTCCCAATAATT